>JAJJWW010012387.1:0-64886 GCA_023531295.1 Papaver armeniacum | reverse complement strand
AATGAATGAATGAGAGTCCGTTTCTCCGACTTTTAGTTATGGGGTAATAACCCGATTGACATTGGCACCCATGACTCCGGATAAGGGGTACCATGAAGTTGTTTGGCTTGTCGGTTCGCAGTACCGACACCTAGTTCTCCGTTCACTATCGATTCGCGGTTAACAGTTTAATTCTGCATAACTCCTTCTCGTATAATGTGCCTGCTCCAAATATCGCATGTAAATTGACCTTTTTGCACTTTACGCTTTAAATGAGTGATTTCTTCTCCTTTTGCTCTCGGTGACTCCATTGCACCTAATAAACTCAAAATCAAACATAAGATACATAATTTACAAGACACAAAGAAAGCATAAACAATAGATAGATATAACGGTGTTTTACAACACCTATCAAATTCCCCAACACTTAGACTTTGCTAGTCCTCGAGCAAATCAAACAAAACAAATTCTAAAAAAAATACATACAACTCCGTGTCGTCGAGGCTACGGTCACTTTTAGCATAAATAACAAGCCTTTGAACCCCTAGGTATCCCTAGTGGACGAGTTATAGTCTCGTGAGGGTTTACTAGAGATATACCCACAAAACCTACTTTTCCAACTTACTAGTTCTCCGTAATAATAGCATCCAACGCGCTAAGAAGACATAAAAATTCTGCACACTAATCATAAGAAGTTAGACACATAAATGAACACAATCTCATTCTTAAAAGTTGAGAGAGAAATAACCATCCCTTCTCGACATAAATTCGGGTTCGGAGTGATCAAAAGTCTCGACTCTGCCTCACAAGAAAGGGTTTTATGAAATTGCTCTCAATAATAAATAGCTTTTTATGGGTCACACATGTGTCCAGGTAGGAATGAAGAGAGAATCCTGAGACACGTTGAATGGTAGGAAGGTAAAAACCCTCCGAATTATTTTAAAAACCCACATCTTTTATAATTTTTTGAAAACCCATTTTTTCTCGACGATCTCTTGAAAGGAAATCAACCATTTAACGAAGGTGGGAATATGCTTACTTACCTCGTTATCCGTTCGACGTGCAGCTAGCACCACTCTCACACATCCATATAAACGTCTTCTGTCTTCTATCGGTGCCTTCGTGCCCGTCTTCGGTCTTCAACTCTTGATGATAACTCTCGAACTTTGTAGAATCTCGACAGTGTAATTTTTTTCCTCTAATTCCTTATTGCTTGAAACTTCATTATAGATATTCCTTCTTTCCATTGGCTTCATTGAAAGAATACAAAAATAAAAACGAACTATACAAACCCAATTTTTTTTTTTTTTTTAAGATAAGAAATAAAACAAATACAAAAATAAAAATAAAACAAAATAATAAAAACTATTAACAAACCTAAACATTTTTCTCTTGTCTCCTTTTTTTTTCTAATTTGTTTTTGATTTATTTTCGTTTTTTTTTTTCAATTTTTTTTTCCGTTTAATTTGAGACAAGAGAAAGTAAAATACAAATAAAATAAAAAAAATGTAAGTACAATGCCATTGTGTAAGTACTTTACCGCTTGAATCTTCACAACTTATATGTCTTGATATCATAGTCTTCTCGAACTCTCATCCTTGATAATATTCACTCTAGTATAATAGTCTTCAACTTATAAAAATTCTGCTCCTTGTTTTGTTGCTATACTTGAATCTGAAATCTGCCCATTTCTGTACTGTTGCTTGTAAACCTCGAACGTGTTCAACTTTCCTTCGAATTTGTGATGCTCCTCTTGTTGATGATGATGGTGTTTCTATGGACCTGTTGGTGTAGAGAGAGATAAGGTGGATGGTGCTAACCATGAACAAGATCACAAGTGGTATGTAAGTTAGCAATTCGATGTCACCAATATGGTTGATAAAAATATCACTCAAGAGATCAAAATAGTGCTTCTATGGTGGGAGGTTGGACAGCTCACCATTCTGTCCGGAATTTACGTACGGTGACACACACTCTAAAAGCACAATTTAGACAGGTACAAAGAATTGAAGGTCGGTGCCTCACATTATGTAACATGGGTAGTCTCCACTATAGGGGATCACTACTCTAATACCGAATTCAGTCTGCACCTTATTTGCCACTGGCATGGTTAAATCCAACTTTAACTCTCATACAAGTAAGAAACCCGATCATGTTCTCTCACATCTCTAAGTTCAGTCACTCTTATGAGATTCTCGATGTAATCTTAGCGACATGTATACTATGTGACTCTAAACTAACTACAAGTTGGAGTTTTTATTCACTAATTTACACAAAAGTTGAAAATTTTCAAAAATTTACAACGCAAATGCTTAACCACTCCCCCACACTTAAACTTTACATTGTCCTCAATGTAAATTGAATCGTCCAAAGAAAGTCAAGGTGGGAAATCACATAACAATATGCGAAAAGGAAAAGCTAAAAAAAAAAACAAGAAAAGAAAAATTAAAAGATAAGAGATACAAAACCTATGGGTTGCCTCCCATGTAGCGCTTGGTTTAAAGTCGTCAGCCCGACTATATCCTTGCAAGATTCATTCCCCATATACCAACAATCTGAAAAGTTGGGGATCCTTCCATAGAACCTGTTTTGCAAACACTAGCTTCACACAAATATTAGTACAATAAAGCAAAAGTGAAGCTATGAACCGATAAAAGCTTCCCCCACACTTATTCTTGTCCACACTTGGAAGTGTATAAAGAATATAGAAGTCGGGTACTTCCACGGTTTCTTGTTCCATAACCTGCATAGTATGAGAATCAAGTATCTCTAATGGCGGAAATCGAGAAACAAAGTCATTCAACAATATTCTCGAGCACATACATTCAAACCAATAAGAGGTAAAGGAGAAGAAACAATAGGCAACGGGTTAGACAAACCTTGCACAATCTCTTGTATTACGGAATCCTCTTCATCCTTGAAAAACTCAAGTGAATTATTCACCTCATGTATATCGTGGTCCTCTATCAAACCTTGCAACCATTCTTCGTCCGTTTCTGCCGTAACCAAAGTCTCGACATAAACATCATCATTACAATCATGCACAAGTTCAATTGGGTCTTCCACAATATTGGTCATAACGGTCACATTCTCAACATACTCCTCTTTGTTGTAAGGCACATACCCTTTTGCGGATCCAAATTTTAGTATAAGAAACTTTTCTAGAACACTCGAAAATGCATCATCCTCAAGCTCCACCCTTTGAATAGGCTCTTGATCATTATTAAGATCAATGCTTGAGTAATCTACACAAGTGTCGACATAATCCTCTTTGTCTTCATCTTGATCCCAAAAAGACTCCTCGGAGATGTCACCATGAGTTGTTTCAAGCAATGTATCATAATCACCGTCACTATCATAGTCAACATAAGATTGGTCCTCGCTGAATTTAGTGTTGCTAATCTCAAACTCATCCTTTTGAATAGGTGAATGATCATTATTAAGATCAAGAGTTGAGTTAACCACACAATTATCAACGAAAGTGCCCAAGGACTGGCCTTTTTCAACATTAGCATCAATCAAATATTCATCACAGACCATATGCTCATAAGAATTATCCATATCTTCCTTGTATTGATCAATGCCTCTTCGCAAGTTAGACATACCTTCACGAAGTTCTTGGAGTTGCTCGTTTGTAGTCTCTTTTGCTTTTTGAAATTCCTCTTGTAAAAAGTTGAAAACTTGATCTATAAAGTTAGAGACTTTTTGTTCACGAACATAAGAATCCTCCCATCCTTGTGGTTGTTCACACACGTACCCGCCATAAGGTTGTTGAGGAAAACCATAAGGTTCCATGGAATATTGGTCATAACCAATGAATTGGTTTTGATTATACCCATGTAATTGGTAGTTATCATATTGTTGAGGTTGAAATCCGTATTGATTGTTCCAATATGCTCCGTCCATAGAAATTGGTACCTGAAACGAGATTCTCAAAACTCGGTTAGAAACCAAAGAATAAGAAAAAGTAAAACAAAACTAAAAACAAAAATAAGAAACCAAAAACAATTGACAACCACGCCTCCCCCCAACTACGCCAAAATTTGACCGGTTGTCAGCCGAAACAAATATAAATTACACTTTCTTACTACTCAAAATATAAATATAGCAAGGGTAAGAAAGGATCGATCCTACAGAGAGGTCTAGGTTGTCAAATTATTTCCCGGTTCCTATAAATAACACACTGTTTTGTGATTATAATAAACTAAATAAAACAAATAAAGAAATAAGCAAACAAGTCAAATCAAGGATAAGAAAGTATTGGTTAAGGATTTCGTTTTCATTCACAAACATGTTTTCAACACAATAACTAGAATTGATATTTTAATCTCAACTTTTATCAAAGACCCTAGAATACCTTGATCGCAAGAATATCCCGCAAATCTCCTCATGTCATCAACAAACACATTAAAAGATGCGAATATGAATTCTATCTAAAAGAACAACCTAACGTTTAAAAGCACTAATCAAGTTTAATTCCCTAGATGCATTAAGTTCTATGAAATCAGGACAATCAAAGCAATCGAACGTGGAAAGCGCACTAATCCGATTTAACAAAGGTTATGGTTCACATGTGACTACCAGGATGTATCACTACAAGCAATAATCACAATTATGCTACTTGTAATCAGGAATCTATCACTTTTGCGTATAATAAATCCTAATCTAGCAAGAGAGATGAAAACAAACTCAATCGATTACTAGACTAAATAAGCATTCAAATCATGTAACAATATTAATGGTGAATCATAAACGATAATATGAGAGAAAACTAATTTATTGAATTAAAACCCATATTTGGAAATCCAACTTATTCCATAACCAATAATAAAAACTCTAGATCATATTCATGGAGTTCATAACAAGAAGGAAGAGAAGTTTCATGTTTCTAAACCCTAGAACAAGAGTAGAGGCAAAAGAATAGAAAAAGAAATCCAAGATATATAAGATATCCCTAAAGTGTTCTCAAACCCTTTTTATACAACTCTCAACTCTGCCCACGATTCCAAAGTCTCTCAGCCCATTAGCAGCCACAACTCAGGTCCAAGTCCATATATGTCATGAATCGGATCGGATCGGATAACCGAGTTGACTCACTGAATGGAAAATCCAGCAGAGTTCTGTTTATTTCTCCACCATTTCAGCCTATTTCAAAGCTTAACTCCTGCACAATTCAATCATCCATTTCATCCTATACATACATCTAGAGAATCACAACCTAATTCCAGCTCATTGTATGCCAAACAACACCTTACTGCTCCATTCAATCTGCCTCATGTGCATTCTCTGTACTAGCCCATAAGAAGTTTCCACTGACTTGCTCAAGCCACTCTTTGATTAATGCATATACTGCAAACCCACTGTTAATTCAGCTCACAACAATATCACTCCATGCACTTCAGTTTAGATGCAACCCTTCACTGCACATCACCAGCTAGTAAATTGCAGCTCAATTCCTCCCCAGATTCATGTCACCAGCTCCTCCTCAGCCTGTATCCACCAGGTGCTTCCTTCCAGCTCTCAAACTCAGCTCCCTTTTCTGCAGTTCAGTCCTGCAATAGCACCATCTTGCTGCTACCATCTCAGCACACCCAAACCATACACTGCCTTCCTTGTACATCTCTGCCATCATTCCCTGCCAAATACAGCACTAAACTGCAGCGCATTCCCTTGGCAGAAACCACCAGTACCAACTTCCCTGTTCACTCTTGCATCCCTGCTTTCCTAATTCATTCATCTAGCCTGCAATACAACTCTGCGGCTTCTTACCATCAGTTATAGCTCATCTTCTTCCCTGACTTCCATGGGATCCACAACCTTCATAAACTCGAGCCAAGAAACACCATCAGTGCTTGCAAATCATGGCATCTCTGCCCTGCTGCTCTGTAAGCCATTCCACCACCAAAACTACTCCATTACCAGTACAACCTCACATCCTAATTTCACCAGAACCATCCATAATTTTGTTCACAGCTTATCAATTCAAGCCACGAGTTAATCCGTCTTCCTTGTCTGCATAATCAACATCGGAGTTGCAATACAGACTCACAAACCCTTGTTGCAGCGCCTGAATCTTCACAGCAGACCACAAATTCAAGGCAAACCCTAGTTCTGTCTTAGATTCAATTCATTGAAACCCTTCTTTCTCCCTGTTCTTCTCTGCAGAATAGAAAATCAACACAAATCCCTTGTTTCAATTCGCACCAGATCCCCTTTTCTCAACTCTAATTTCTTGATTCGATTGAACACAGCAAAACCCTAAGTTTCTTTATCTCAATTTCTTCTCGATTCACCCTTTCTCTTGAACATCATCTCTGCCATGTCTAATGAATTCGAACAGTGTCTCTCTGCTCTATTCCCTTTCAATTTCTCGATTTCTCTCGGTGATAACTACGCCGGTCGTTCTTCCTAAAATCTCCGGACAAAATAAAGCGTAACTGAAATGAATGAATGAGAGTCTGGTTTCTCTGAATTTTAGTTATGGGGTAATAACCCAGATTGACATTGGCACCCATGACTCGGATAAGGGGTATCATGAAGTTGTTTGGCTTGTCGGTTTCAGAGTACCGACAGCCTAGTTCTTTGTTCACTTGTCAGTTCTGCGAAGCTAACAGTTTAATTCCTGCATAACTCCTTCTGCACAACGTGGCCTGCTCCAAATATCGCATGTAAATTGACCTTTTTGCACTTTACGCTTTAAATGAGTGATTTCTTCTCCTTTTGCTCTCGGTGACTCCATTGCACCTAATAAACTCAAAATCAAACATAAGATACATAATTTACAAGAAAACTCACAAAGAAAGCATAAACAATAGATAGATATAACGGTGTTTTACAACACCTATCACAAGACTAAATGAGAAGAATGCTTCCAGTCAGATTAATTCCCTCTTATTTTAATTAACTCAGCAATTGAATTAAGTGGTGAAGAAACACGAGCGCACCCAAATCTTTTGAGAACGATTCAAAATGATCTCTTACACCTTTTAATTCATTATGAGAGTTGTTCTTTGTAATCCAAAATTTAATCCAAAATTCCATACCTTGGTGAGGTAAATACACCGGTATGGAATCAAAAATGATTCCATAACGTTAAGTAATCGATTGCCAAAACAGTTTCAAAAATGAACGCACGAAAGTTAAGCCCAAATTGCCAAAACAGTTTCATCCTTTAACACTACTAAATCCCCCAAATTGCATGGTAAGTAATCGATTGTCTAACAGTAAATTTAATCAAAAATTCCATACTTTGGTGAGGTAAATACACCGGTTCGGGGCCTGGTAAATACGCCGTTCGGGAGCTAGTAAATATGCCAGTTTGGGGGCTGGTAAATCAAAAATAAACGCACCAAAGTTAAGCCCAAATTGCCAAAACAGTTTCATCCTTTAACACTACTGAATCCCCCAAATTGCCCGTTAAGTAATCGATTGTCTAACAGTAAATTTAATCAAAAATTCCAAACCTTGGTGACGTAAATACACCGGTTCGGGGGCTGGTAAATAAAAAATGAACGCACCAAAGTTAAGCCCAAATTGCCAAAACAGTTTCATCCTTTAACATTACTGAATCCCCCAAATTGCCCGTTAAGTAATCGATTGTCTAACAATCTACTAAACTTAATGCTCAAATTAAACTGATGAATCTAATCTCATTCAACATTGTCCGCTTTATTTCTAAATTAGTAGTACATGAATTTTCATCACATTATGAAATAACCAAAACAGAGAAATTTGCAAAAATAAATAAATCATGAAATTTTTAGTCTTCATTATTACTTGTAGTAGTAAATGCATAAATTCGTGTGTTGCTGATGATGATGATGATGAATAAGAATATTATAATCTCTTTCATTCTTCTCATCAATAAAACGAAATAACGAGCAAAAGAAATTTTGAAAGTAGAGAAAAAGTTAAGATTTTGAGAAATGAGAGATCAAAGATGAGTAAGACTAGTAGTATGAGAGATCTCTCTGAATGCTGCGAAATTATAAACGTGAATTTATTACGGGTCTTGGCTAGTCAATTAAGCCTACCTTTTTGTTTTCGTTTCTTAGCTTTCGTTCTGTAGTGTAACACAAAAGTTTCAACAACACTAGTGATTTTTTATATTTACCTCACAGTGATTTTTATAAAATTACGTGTATGATCATATGTTCATCGGTGTCCTCTTAACTTGTATACCAGGGCACATGTTAAGGTAGGATAAAATATTATTATTTTATATTGATTAGTGTTTTTGTATTGGTTGGCGTACTTATCGTTGGATAAATAAAAAATCTTGGAAACCAAATTTTGTTGTTCTTAGAAATGGACATTTACACTTATAACCCTCAAAAGTTTACCATTATTTTATTTTACACCTCAATAGTGATGCACAATCATCTCATTCTCCATCAAATAAAGGTAAACCACGTCCCACCATTGATTCATCTGACCGATCGATGGTATATACAACATTCACATATTCAAGACTAAATGAGAAGAATGCTTCCAGTTAGATTAATTCCCTCTTATTTTAATTAACTCAGCAATTGAATTAAGTGGTGAAGAAACACGAGCGTACCCAAATCTTTTGAGAACGATTCAAAATGATCTCTTACACCTTTTAATTCATTATGAGAGTTGTTCTTTGTAATCCAAAATTTAATCAAAAATTCCATACCTTGGTGAGGTAAATACACCGGTATGGAATCAAAAATGATTCCATACCGGTAAGTAATCGATTGCCAAAACAGTTTCAAAAATGAACGCACGAAAGTTAAGCCCAAATTGCCAAAACAGTTTCATCCTTTAACACTACTAAATCCCCCAAATTGCCTGGTAAGTAATCGATTGTCTAACATTAAATTTAATCAAAATTCCGTACCATGGTGAGGTAAATACACCGGTTCGAGGGCTGGTAAATACGCCGTTCGGGAGCTAGTAAATATGCCAGTTTGGGGACTGGTAAATCAAAAATGAACGCACCAAAGTTAAGCCCAAATTGCCAAAACAGTTTCATCCTTTAACACTACTGAATCCCCCAAATTGTCTGGTAAGTAATCGATTGTCTAACAGTAAATTTAATCAAAAATTCCAAACCTTGGTGACGTAAATACACCGGTTCGGGGGCTGGTAAATAAAAAATGAACGCACCAAAGTTAAGCCCAAATTGCCAAAATAGTTTCATCATTTAACACTACTGAATCCCCCAAATTGCCTGGTAAGTAATCGATTGTCTAATAGTAAATTTAATCAAAAATTGCAAACCTTTGTGAGGTAAATTCACCGGTTCGGGGGCTGGTAAATACGCCGATTCGGGAGCTAGTAAATACGCCGGGGGGGTAAATCAAAAATGAACGCACGAAAGTTAAGCCCGAATTGCCAAAACAGTTTCATCCTTTAACACTACTAAATCCCCCAAATTGCCTGGTAAGTAATCGATTGTCTAACAGTAAATTTAATCAAAAATTCCATACTTTGGTGAGGTAAATACACCGGTTCGGGGGCTGGTAAATACTCCGTTCGGGAGCTAGTAAATATGCCAGTTTGGGGGCTGGTAAATCAAAAATGGACGCACCAAAGTTAAGCCCAAATTGCCAAAACAGTTTCATCCTTTAACTTGCGAATCCCACAAATTGCCTGGTAAGTAATCCTAACAAAGAAATTTAATAAAAATTCCAAACCTTGGTGACGTAAATACACCGGTTTGGGGGCTGGTAAATCAAAAATGAACGCACCAAAGTTAAGCCCAAATTGCCAAAACAGTTTCATCCTTTAACAGTACTGAATCCCCCAAATTGCCCGTTAAGTAATCGATTGTCTAACAGTACTAAACTTAATGCTCAAATTAAACTGATGAATCTAATCTCATTCAACATTTTCCGCTTCATTTCCAAATTAGTAGTACATGAATTTTCATCACATTATGAAATAACCAAAACAGAGAAATTTGCAAAAATAAATAAATCATGAAATTTTTAGTCTTCATTATTACATGTAGTAGTAAATGCATAAATTCGTGTGTTGCTGATGATGATGATGATGAATAAGAATATTCTAATCTCTTTCATTCTTCTCATCAATAAAACGAAATAAAGAGCAAAAGAAATTTTGAAAGTAGAGAAAAAGCTAAGATTTTGAGAAATGAGAGATCAGCAGTAAGTAAGACTAGTAGTATGAGAGATCTCTCTGAATGCTGCGAAATTATAAACGTGAATTTATTACGGGTGTTGGCTAGTCAATTAAGCCTACCTTTTTGTTTGCGTTTCTTAGCTTTCGTTCTGTAGTGTAACACAAAAATTTCAACAACGCTAGTGATTTTTATATTTACCTCACAGTGATTTTTATAAAATTACGTGTATGATCATATGTTCATTTGTCCTCTTAACTTGTATACCAGGGCACATGTTAAGGTAGGATAAAATATTATTATTTTATATTGGTTAGTGTATTTTGTATTGGTTGGCGTACTTATCGTTGGATAACTAAAAAATCTTGGAAACCAAATTTTGTTGTTCTTAGAAATGGAGATTTACACTTATACCCATCAAAAGTTTACCATTATTTTATTTTACACCTCAATAGTGATGCACAATCATCTCATTCTCCATCAAATAAAGGTAAACCACGTCCCACCATTGATTCATCTGACCGATTGATGGTATATACAACATTCAAATATTCAAGACTAAATGAGAAGAATGCTTCCGGTCAGATTAATTACCTCTTATTTTAATTAACTCAGCAATTGAATTAAGTGGTGAAGAAACACGAGCGTACCCAAATCTTTTGAAAACGATTCAAAATGATCTCTTACACCTTTTAATTCATTATGAGAGTTGTTCTTTGTAATCCAAAATTTAATCAAAAATTCCATACCTTGGAGAGGTAAATACACTGGTATGGAATCAAAAATGATTCCATACCGGTAAGTAATCGATTTCCAAAACAGTTTCAAAAATGAACGCACGAAAGTTAAGCCCAAATTGCCAAAACAGTTTCATCATTTAACACTACTAAATCCCCCAAATTGCATGGTAAGTAATCGATTGTCTAACAGTAAATTTAATCAAAAATTCCATACCTTGGTGAGGTAAATACACCGGTTCGGGGGCTGGTAAATACGCCGTTCGGGAGCTAGTAAATATGCCAGTTTGGGGGTTGGTAAATCAAAAATGAACGCACCAAAGTTAAGCCCAAATTGCCAAAACAGTTTCATCCTTTAACACTACTGAATTCCCCAAATTGTCTGGTAAGTAATCGATTGTCTAACAGTAAATTTAATCAAAAATTCCAAACCTTGGTGACGTAAATACACCGGTTCGGGGGCTGGTAAATCAAAAATGAACGCACCAAAGTTAAGCCCAAATTGCCAAAATAGTTTCATCATTTAACACTACTGAATCCCCAAAATTGCCTGGTAAGTAATCGATTGTCTAACAGTAAATTTAATCAAAAATTGCAAACCTTTGTGAGGTAAATTCACCGGTTCGGGGGCTGGTAAATACGCCGATTCGGGAGCTAGTAAATACGCCGGTTCGGGGGCTGGTAAATCAAAAATGAACGCACGAAAGTTAAGCCCGAATTGCCAAAACAGTTTCATCCTTTAACACTACTAAATCCCCCAAATTGCCTGGTAAGTAATCGATTGTCTAACAGTAAATTTAATCAAAAATTCCATACTTTGGTGAGGTAAATACACCGGTTCGGGGGCTGGTAAATACTCCGTTCGGGAGCTAGTAAATATGCCAGTTTGGGGGCTGGTAAATCAAAAATGGACGCACCAAAGTTAAGCCCAAATTGCCAAAATAGTTTCATCCTTTAACACTACTGAATCCCCCAAATTGCCTGGTAAGTAATAGATTGTCTAACAGTAAATTTAATAAAAAATTCCAAACCTTGGTGACGTAAATACACCGGTTTGGGGGCTGGTAAATCAAAAATGAACGCACCAAAGTTAAGCCCAAATTGCCAAAACAGTTTCATCCTTTAACAGTACTGAATCCCCAAATTGCCCGTTAAGTAATCGATTGTCTAACAGTACTAAACTTAATGCTCAAATTAAACTGATGAATCTAATCTCATTCAACATTTTCCGCTTCATTTCCAAATTAGTAGTACATGAATTTTCATCACATTATGAAATAACCAAAACAGAGAAATTTGCAAAAATAAATAAATCATGAAATTTTTAGTCTTCATTATTACCTGTAGTAGTAAATGCATAAATTCGTGTGTTGCCATGATGATGATGATGAATAAAAATATTCTAATCTCTTTCATTCTTCTCATCAATAAAACGAAATAAAGAGCAAAAGAAATTTTGAAAGTAGAGAAAAAGCTAAGATTTTGAGAAATGAGAGATCAGTAGTAAGTAAGACTAGTAGTATGAGAGATCTCTCTGAATGATGCGAAATTATAAACGTGAATTTATTACGGGTGTTGGCTAGTCAATTAAGCCTACCTTTTTGTTTGCGTTTCTTAGCTTTCGTTCTGTAGTGTAACACAAAAATTTCAACAACGCTAGTGATTTTTATATTTACCTCACAGTGATTTTTATAAAATTACGTGTATGATCATATGTTCATCGGTGTCCTCTTAACTTGTATACCAGGGCACATGTTAAGGTAGGATAAAATATTATTATTTTATATTGGTTAGTGTATTTTGTATTGGTTGGCGTACTTATCGTTGGATAACTAAAAAATCTTGGAAACCAAATTTTGTTGTTCTTAGAAATGGAGATTTACACTTATACCCATCAAAAGTTTACCATTATTTTATTTTACACCTCAATAGTGATGCACAATCATCTCATTCTCCATCAAATAAAGGTAAACCACGTCCCACCATTGATTCATCTGACCGATTGATGGTATATACAACATTCAAATATTCAAGACTAAATGAGAAGAATGCTTCCAGTCAGATTAATTACCTCTTATTTTAATTAACTCAGCAATTGAATTAAGTGGTGAAGAAACACGAGCGTACAAATCTTTTGAAAACGATTCAAAATGATCTCTTACACCTTTTAATTCATTATGAGAGTTGTTCTTTGTAATCCAAAATTTAATCAAAAATTCCATACCTTGGAGAGGTAAATACACTGGTATGGAATCAAAAATGATTCCATACCGGTAAGTAATCGATTTCCAAAACAGTTTCAAAAATGAACGCATGAAAGTTAAGCCCAAATTGCCAAAACAGTTTCATCCTTTAACACTACTAAATCCCCCAAATTGCATGGTAAGTAATCGATTGTCTAACAGTAAATTTAATCAAAAATTCCATACCTTGGTGAGGTAAATACACCGGTTCGGGGGCTGGTAAATACGCCGTTCGGGAGCTAGTAAATATGCCAGTTTGGGGGTTGGTAAATCAAAAATGAACGCACCAAAGTTAAGCCCAAATTGCCAAAACAGTTTCATCCTTTAACAGTACTGAATCCCCCAAATTGCCCGTTAAGTAATCGATTGTCTAACAATAAATTTAATCAAAAATTCCAAACCTTGGTGACGTAAATACACCGGTTCTGGGGCTGGTAAATCAAAAATGAACGCACGAAATTTAAGCCCAAATTGCCAAAACAGTTTCATCCTTTAACACTACTGAATCCCCAAATTGCCTGGTAAGTAATCGATTGTCTAACAGTACTAAACTTAATGCTCAAATTAAACTGATGAATCTAATCTCATTCAACATTTTCCGCTTCATTTCCAAATTAGTAGTACATGAATTTTCATCACATTATGAAATAACCAAAACAGAAATTTGCAAAAATAAATAAATCATGAAATTTTTAGTCTTCATTATTACCTGTAGTAGTAAATGCATAAATTCGTGTGTTGCTGATGATGATGATGATGAATAAAAATATTTTAATTTCTTTCATTCTTTGTAGTTGCAGGAAATCCCACACTACACCCCTTACTCAATTTTGCTTAATTAATCCATTGAAAGATGTGTGATCAAGAATATTTATTAATTGATTCCATGAAATGTTTACACAGGAAAAATAGAATTACACTTGGAAATTAAAGCGCTCTTAAACTTTCTCTCTCCTAATGACTTGCTTAACAATTCAAAAAGATCTCTCCCTTCAACAGACTCATTTAGCCCTTTATATAGGGTAATACATAGTGGATGACAGCTAAGCTATCCTTTATTTTCGGGAATGTCTCGCGAAGTGTCGCAAATGCACGAATATTCATTCTCGCGACACTTCTTAACCCTCGCCAGTGTTTCATGTCTTCCAATTGTTTTGTTTGTCGTTATTCATCGCGCCGTTTATTTTAGCTCCCTCGCGACTCCCTCGCGACACCGTCGTTTATTAATCCCGCAAACCTTGTCCGTTGCGATATTATGATCCTACATCTTGCCTCTTTTTCCTTGAATATTGCTTGAAGAGCGATTTGAAGGAAAAATTCATTGTTGTAATAATCCTTGGTTTCAATTGGTGAAGGAACGAGCGAAAGAATACTTTTCTTGAAAAGTACGTACTTGCCTCTATTCTTTTAGCGAAGTTCAAGCTTCTTTGTAGTATATATATGAAGTTCCGTCTCCTGTCTCTCCTTACATCTCCTCTCGCGAGGGATTGAATGTCATGAGAATCAATATTTTGATTTGCCGCAACTACTTATCTTTATCTCTGCTTCCAACTCCGTACTATTACACGATTTTGACCATTAAAGTCTTTTCTTGACACGTCTCTTCCAACCGTTTATTCTCGACCGTCGTGTCTCTTCTCGCATTAAATGCCCTCGTTTTTCTCAAGAATCTTTTTTGATTTTTCTATATATAGCTTTCTTTTCCTCCTTTTTCTTCCTTTAACTTTCTCTCGCAACTTTTCTTGACTCTCTCCTTCCGCAATTTGCGCTCCCCGCTATCAGAACTCTTTTCTTCATCCTTTCTAACGCTGATCCTAATCTCCAACCTCCCATCCATTCCCATACCGATAATGGCTTTCATTAGTCGTGCATACAAATCTTCTTTTGATGAAGTTCAAATGTAAGTTGCTCGAGAAGGGTTTTACTCTATCAACCATTCCCGATCAAGAATCTTCATCTATTCTTTCGCAAAGTTGTTTTCCATCATCAATGTGATGATCAAAAGATTATAGTCTCGCTAGGTCAGCTCCTCGCAGACTTCCCATTCCCTTATACAATCCCGAGATGCCTTTATTTTATGAAATCTTGGCCCATGAAAAATTCTCTCTCTGGCCGTTTTATCAATTAAGTGGCGATTGCATTCGCCTAATGCTTGAGTTCGCGAATCGTGGTGCCGGCAAAGGATCTTTATACCCTAATACCGTTAGACACCCCGATTTCGCAGACTTGGAAATAGTTGCTTTGAGAAGTACACTCGTAGAGAACTTTTTTGAAAATTATTCAAAGGATAAAGATGAGGAATGCGAAATCTCGCTGGGGCATTCGCCTGAAAAAGAAGGATAATGTCCCTGAGGATAAATTACTCATGCAAGATATTGACTGCCACCCGGGCAACAATTCTACTCCTCGCCACTCCAAAGATGAGAAGTGGTGGGTTGTACCCTTGATTTTAAATGGCCCTTACATCGCGGGCTCGCATATTCTTCCCTGCGAATCTCGCAGGGTATCATCCTTGGGAATTCAAATGGCCTGATAAGGCAAAAGAGGTATGTTTTCCACTTCAAATCTTGCCTTTGCAACTTTTCTTTTTATATTTGCTGAGTTTGTGAAATTTTTCGATCGCCAAATTGAGAAGAAGCTACAAGGATAATCCGTTGGAGAGTACTGACGATACTTCGATCGCTTACGGGTGAAGTAAGAAACATTTCCTTTGTTATTTGAAACAATATTGTTGCCTCTCGTTTCTTATCTTTAACCGTATGCGAAGGTTGGAGTTGAAGAAGTCAGAGCCGCGAAGATTAAAAGTAAGGGTAAAACCGCTGTTCGCAAAGATAAATCTTCTGCTCCATTAACTAAGAAGCGAAAGATTCAATCTTCTTCTCGCCTTAGCTCAAGCTCCGAATCTTCTGACGAGGATAACCATGATTCGAATCCCTCTCTCGCTAAAGAGATTCCATTGGCCGGTTCTCCTATGGATCGCTTATCTAGCATCTTCTCGTACTTCTTTCCAAGGAATGGGAGATGCTCCCTAGCTTCCCTTTGCATGGGACTCTCGCAAATGTGTGTAATGCCGCTTTTACTAGAGGGCAATAATTCTTTCAATGGAGCCTCTAGAATTGTGTCTCCCGACTTCTTGAACGCACTTGGGTCTTTGGTATGCATGCAACATATTTCCCGTTAATTTTAAATTTTTAAATATATATGTATTAACGGTTTTTCTATCTTCTTTCATAGGTTGGAAAAACTTCTTTTAGTTGCCTCGCATCTCGAGAGAAGACGCAACAATCTTGAAAAGAGAAATTTACAATTGAACAAGAAGACCCAAGAGCCGGAAGTCAAGCCGCGTCATCTCGCGATAAGATTCAAAAATTAGAAGCCGATCCGGACTCCCAAAAGGAGAGAGTATCTACTCTTCGTAATTCAAATCAAGAACTTTATGGTATAGTAATTTTCAATTCTCAAATCCTTTTCACGTTATCTTTTATTTTTCTTTGTCTGACTATTATTCTCGCAGACGTATATAATCTCTCCGAAGAATCCATTCTTCTCCATTCATTTCCCGAGCCTATGAATGATGATGTCCTTCTTACTCACCTCAATCAATCTCTAAGTAGTTTCTCAAATAAAACTAACCTCCTTTCATTAAAGGATCTTCAATCCAAATATCATCTCTTAGAGATCGAACACAGATCTAGTTTAAATTTAACTAATCGCTTTAAACGAATGTACCTTGATTCCGAGAAGAAAATCAAAACTTTAAGGAAGAAAATTAGTGATCTCATAGATGAGAATGATCGCATTACTAACAGAGGTGCACAAAGCGTTAGCGTAATTCCACAAATCTCTTCTTGGTGTGCAAGTTGAACGAGATGAACTCCTTCATCGTAATACCATACTTAAGCAAATGAGAAGAGCAAGTTCGTTTCTCTTCTTGTTATTAATAGTGATGATGAATTCGCCTGGGCTGCGAAAGTTTTAGATAATGCCAGAATAACCTAGGTGTTGATGTTAGTCTTCATGCCGAGCATACTTCCTTGATTAAAGATATGATATCCGATAGAGAAGGTTACTTATTATACTTACTCGCTTTACTTCGTAGTATTGCTTGTAAATTATTAACTTGTTGTTACTTATTTGTAGAATCCGAGAAGAGACTTCAAGTTAGAATTAGAGAGCTTGAATCTGAAAAGAACAACTCGCCAGAATTTTCCAAATGAGAATTGAAGAACTCAAACTCGAAAAGAACAAATTCAAAAGAGTCTCTCCTTCGCGAGAATAAATATTTCAAGTTGAAGAAACAATTTCTAACGACAAGGGAGAACTTTAATAATGATGCTTATTCGCTTTCGCAATGGAGCCATGGAGTATGTTTGTAAGGACCACAATATCCCTCTCGCATTCATATCCCCGGCTTCTTGAAAAGGTTCCCGAGAATCTGCCTGTCTCGGGACGTTTCGATAGTGAGGCTAGCGAAAGAAGAAAATTCTCGCGATGAGAATAATAGATCAAGAATCGATGAAGGAGAAGAATCACCAAAGAGATAATTCTTTTTGTTTTCTTTTCACGCTCGTAATATCTCGTACATTTCGTATCTCTTTATTATAGTGTACTTCTTGGATTGTTCCCCTCTAAATTCAATCTTCACTCCCCTTTTTTGGTAGTTCTTCTTTGTAATATAATTGGCTAACATTATTGATGTATAACTTTTTCATCAGAAGATGAATAACAATATTCCATCTTTTCCATTCCCATACTTGCCTCTCTCGTTATTTATCTTCGATGGAAGATTTTAGTTGTCATCATGTATTTTGTTGGATAATAATTTTATTGTTATTGAAATGTATCGTTGCGACGAGGTCGCGGTATCTTCATAAATCAAGAATCTTACTTGTCTCGCCTTACCATTTCGGTAGTCTTTGTTTTATCTCTTCTTGTTGCGACAAGGTCGCAGGCTGCCTTTACATTTTCATGCAATGACCCATTGACCTTGCCTTATCATTTTTGTGTGGTCTTCCAAGTTAGACCTCCCAATTAGAGGTCTTCCCCTGCCACCTTTTATCGCGACAAAATCGCAGGACGTCTTTACACTTGCATGTAAAGACCCATTGATCTTGCCTTATCATTTTCCAAGTATTTTTGCCTCTGCAGGATGTTTTAGTTGCGACAATATGACAGGCCTAGATATCCTTGCGAACATAAAGCCCCATGACATTGCCGCCGTGCGACGAAATCGCAGGACGTCCGTACACTTTCGTGTAAAGACCCATTGATCTCGCCTTACCTCGCGTTAGTATTATTGCCTCTCGCAGGATCATTGCACAAATATGACAAGCCTAAATTCTCTTGCGAAAACATAGCCTTATGACATTTGCGTCTGCTTTGACACTCCCCCTAATGGAGAGCGCCGCCCTTATCATCTCCCCGCTTTCCCCTTCAAGGAGGCGAAACATCGGCCATACAAGACTAGCTCCTCCCATCCGGTCTTAACAACAACTAGTTGTTTTCGCAGCCTCTTATCCCTTATACCTATAGGGTTTATGGTTACGAGACCGCACCCTAAGTGGAGTTTTCTTCGAGCAGTGCAACATATGCCAAGACTTGCCAAGAATGGCCAGGGTAGGTTCATCCATCCCGGCACTCGCTCAACCGTGTACCTCGGCGCCTTGAGCATCCACCAACTCCTTGGAAGAGACCCTCGGTCGCCCAACCAGGGTATAACCTTATATATATAGTTGGGAATCCAAGGTACCTCTTCCGGATAGGCTTTCATGGGCCCCAAATTTTCATGACTCAGGCTTCAGGAGCGGTGTAACCTTCCCCCTGAGCCATGTCGAGAGATACCCCCTATATGACGCACTTTAGGTCTTACATTTGCCTCTTACGAAATGTTATTCGCGAACTAGGTGTACGCCATAAAGGTTCGTCCCATTCTTTTACTCATTCATCTTTGTTAAATCATTCAATCATTCATGTTTCATTATTTGTTGATATTTGTTTACGAAGTATTCGCAAAATTCCATTTCATTTGTTGTATTTTCATTTTTCTTTCTTAACCGAATTCTCATATACTCTTGATCATGAGATTCTCGCACATCATTACTTCAATTGCTACTTTTTCTCCCGCTTTTGTTGATTATTCACTTCTTATGCCTTTTGTTCTTCATATCCTTCGCTTCTTTATTATCATAATATTGGCCCGATATTCACCTCGCGAGGTATGTTCAGTCCTCACTTCTATAGCATCCACCATTAGTTTTTCCTTTCTCTCGCTCATCTCTCACATGTTGCTTCCAACCCTTTCTTTTTGGCATTTCTTTCTTCGCAGCCTTTCTACATCGACCTCATGACACTGTTGCGACTCTTCCAATCTCCCCGTATAATACCAATGCCGTTTGGATGTGGAAATTTTATACATTGGTGGTATGTTGATGCGACTCCCTAAGATTTCATGAAGCCATGGCCTCCCAATCAGCGCATTATATGGAGATTCCACGTCAACCACACAAAATAAAACATCAGCTTGATAATCCTTGTAGAGGTATTCTCATGTGAACCTCTCCTTTGGCTTGTTTGCGTACCATTAAAGCCATATATCTTGTATGTCGAGGGGATCAAATCCTCATCCTTTCCTCCCATCGTCTTGTAAGTATGGTAAAAAGAATATTCACCGAACTTCCTAGATCGATTAGATTCTGTGATCGCCCAAATAAACTTCTCGCTTCATCATCTTCTCCATCAACTGGTTTTGGGTTAATCTCTAGTTTCACAACCAACGGGCTATCATGTGTTTCTCTTCCTTTTGGCACTTCATCTCAGAGAAAGAAATAGTCTTCACCACTTTTCTAATCGCGTCTGCTCTCGCCGTGCACTCATTATTTCTTTATCATTAGCATCTCTCGCAAAGACTCTACCGAGCACGTTGTCATGAAAATCTTCGATTGTGCGATAGGAGGGACGATAGAGTTGCAATTCAAATTTTTAGCTTTTGTCCCGACTTCTATCACAAATGTTTCCTTTCCTTTCGCCGACACCGTTCTCGTGCATCTCTCGGTGGTGGTGGTAATGTCCGGCCTGTTTTTCTCCCTTTAGAAAGTGATTCACCTTCCCCCGATCAATCATCCCGAGAATAATTCTCTTTATGTTTCTACAATCGTTTGTTTGATGCCCATGGAAGCGATGGTAAGAACAAAACTCATGACTTCTATCGCCCGGCGGTGGTTCCATTCCCACGTTCCAAGGTGCTTTAGTACATTTTCCATCACAAGTATAGCTTCCCAGATCTTTTCCACACTAGCATTCAAAGAGGCATCTTAATCTCTTCCCCATACTATTCTCGCGACTTCTCCGCCCTCCCACGGTTATTTTGCCTTCGTCCACCGTAAGTTTCTTGCACATGATCTAGCCTCGAATCTTATTATTGCCAAGTACGGTTGTAGTAGTTCCTTTCTCGTTCAAACTCTTCTTGATCGTGGCTTCCCATGGCTACTATCTTCCGCCGTCCTCATCGCCTTCCTTGTTTGCTGTCCTTGCGAAGTGCTCGCCACCGTATTTATGAATTGAGGCAACAAGCTTGCGTTCGCAGATTCGAGCTTGTGTTCGCGATCGGATAAGAATTCATTTCATTCTCGTTTTCTTCTAAGGCAATATATTCTTCCCGTAACTCTCAGCTTCGCCATCGTGATTGTATTTTTGATTCTAAAAATTTGAATGTATAACAAGTTAGTCGCGAAGAGAGCATTCACAAATGAGAGGATGAGATATCTTTCCTCAACCCGTCCCCGCCATTTCGCTACACATGGTCCTCCATCTTATTGTCAATCGCCTTAAGCTCTCGCCAACCCTTTGTTTCAACCCGAATACATCTTCAATACCGGTCGTGAAGAGTTGTTACTTATGTATGCTCCCAGAATGTGGCTTGTAAATGGTTAAATGATGTGATTGTGTTCTTGGCAGACCTTCAAACCATTTTAGTGCTTCTCCTATTAGGCTTGATGCGAAATATTTGCACAAGATAGCATCATGATTCTCCCACCGTAACATACATCTCATATAAGCCTTGATATGTTGTACCGCATGTGTTGTTCCATCAAAGATGTTGGTTAATGCAGTAGATTGCACTTAGGAGGTATTCCTCCCATCTCGTACTTCTAGCGTGAAGGGATTCTTCGCAGCTCTGCGATGGCTTCGCCCAATTGTTTCCTTCCTCCTTCCTTCTATTGTTCAAGAATCCTCTCATTTCAATTCTTCTCTTAAGATTTGTTCATTTGCCTCTTAATTTGATTCTACTGGGTCTTTTTTAGCTCGCCTCTCTCCTTCTACGCTCGTGCCTTTTGTTTTGACCTTCTTGCTCGTTATTTTCTTCTCTCCTTTCCCCTCGCGACGCTCTTCTTCGTTTCTTTCTTCAATTCGCACGCCATTATATCGGTTGTTCTCTCTTCTTGGTTGTCTCTCACTCTCATCTGCACCTCTCATATTCTTCATTAATATTTCTATTGGTACGATTTTGTTCCCTCCTTCTTTCCCGGTTGTCATGGTTATTCTCACGGATTGCCTCTTCCATCTCTTGATTTTCCATTTCTGCTCTTATCCTTTCTCTCTCGCGAGCTAGCCGTGCTTGTTCAATGTAATGCCTCTCAATGTCATCCTCAATCTCTCGGTTTCTTCTCAATTCTTCTCTCCCGTGCAAGATTATTCTCCCTTCAAAGACTGGGTCATTCGGCCCTTGAGTTGCATGTTTCCTTGATTTTCCCTATTCCGCTCATCTTGAAGATTTTCTGGCCGAGGAATATAACGATCTTCCATTTCCCCTCTTCTCTCGCCATGCTCGTGCTTGGATTTTGTGTTTCTTGTTGGTTTTCTTCCTCGGTACTTTCTGTTGGTAAAACTCTCCTTCTTTCTTCCCTAATCGATCTTGAACTTGATCTCACGCTACTTCTTGATCTCCTATTTTGCAATCTCATATTTTCCATCCTCAATTCATGATTCTGTCTTGTCAAGTTTGCTCGTTCCTCTGCCTCTAGTCGTCTCTCTTCATGTATTGTTTGTCTCAATCTTTCTAACGCTGCGATTTCTTCGTTTCCTGGATTCATTTCTCCATTCATTCCTTGCTCTCCTCCTCCTTGTCCATTGTTCACCAGCTGCTGCTCCTCTTCCCTCTCGTCTTCAGAATCAGACCTCCAAGTATGTACACTTACTCTATCATAATCCACAGCCGCGTTTGCTACTGGGGAGATCGGTGGCTGATTTTGATTTTCTCCATCATTTCTCATATTCATCCTTGACGATTCTCCTGTTTCATTCCTCCTTTCTCCAAAGAAGTCTCCCACTTCTTCTTACAATCGTTGGTTGCCCTTGTACATTTCTTCTTCTAGCCATTTTTCTTTTTCAATGAATTCTTGAGTATCTCTCCAAACCTTTTCTCTCGTTAATCCAAATTCTTTCCAATTTCTACGTCAATCTCTCGCTCAATCCCCTCGTTTCTAGCGCATATGTAGTTGCAGGAAATCCCACACTACACCCCTTACTCAATTTTTGCTTAATTAATCCATTGAAAGATGTGTGATCAAGAATATTTATTAATTGATTCCATGAAATGTTTACACAGTACAATAGAATTACACTTGGAAATTAAAACACTCTTAAACTTTCTCTCCTAATGACTTGCTTAACAATTCAAAAAGATCTCTCCTTCAACAGACTCATTTAGCCCTTTATATAGGGTAATACATAGTGGATGACAAATAAGCTACCCTTTATTTTCGGAATGTCTCGCGAAGTGTCGCAAATGCACGAATATTCATTCTCGCGACACTTCTTAACCCTCGCCAGGTTTCATGTCTTCCAATTGTTTTGTTTGTCGTTATTCATCGCGTCGTTTATTTTAGCTCCCTGCGACTCCCTCGCGACACCGTCGTTTATTAATCCCGCAAACCTTGTCCGTTGCGATATTATGATCCTACATTCTTCTCATCAATAAAACGAAATAACGAGCAAAAGAAATCTTGAAAGTAGAGAAAAAGCTAAGATTTTGAGAAATGAGAGATCAGTAGTAAGTAAGACTAGTAGTATGAGAGATCTCTCTGAATGCTGCGAAATTATAAACGTGAATTTATTACGGGTGTTGGCTAGTCAATTAAGCCTACCTTTTTGTTTGCGTTTCTTAGCTTTCGTTCTGTAGTGTAACACAAAAGTTTCAACAACACTAGTGATTTTTATATTTACCTCACAGTGATTTTTATAAAATTACGTGTATGATCATATGTTCATCGGTGTCCTCTTAACTTGTATACCAGGGCACATGTTAAGGTAGGATAAAATATTATTATTTTATATTGGTTTAGTGTATTTTGTATTGGTTGGTGATCGTTGGATAACTAAAAATCTTGGAAACCAAATTTTGCTGTTCTTAGAAATGGAGATTTACACTTATACCCCTCAAAAGTTTACCATTATTTTATTTTACACCTCAATAGTGATGCACAATCATCTCATTCTCCATCAAATAAAGGTAAACCACGTCCCACCATTGATTCATCTGACCGATTGATGAAAAATGTGAAAAATGTGAAAAATGTGAAAAATGTGAAAAATGCTTCCGGTCAGATTAATTCCCTCTTATTTTAATTAACTCAGAAATTGAATTAAGTGGTGAAGAAACACGAGCGTACAAATCTTTTGAGAACGATTCAAAATGATCTCTTACACCTTTTAATTCATTATGAGAGTTGTTCTTTGTAATCCAAAATTTAATCAAAAATTACATACCTTGGTGAGGTAAATACACCTAGTATGGAATCAAAAATGATTCCATACAGTAAGTAATCGATTTCCAAAACAGCTTTCAAAAATGAACGCATTTAAAGTAAGCCCAAATTGCCAAAACAGTTTCATCCTTTAACAATACTAAATCCCCCAAATTGCCTGGTAAGTAATTGATTGTCTAACAGTAAATTTAATCAAAAATTCCATACCTTGGTGAGGAAAATACACCGGTTCGGGGGCTGGTAAATATGCCGTTTGGGAGCTAGTAAATATGCCAGTTTGGGGGCTGGTAAATCAAAAATGAACGCACCAAAGTTAAGCCCAAATTGCCAAAACAGTTTCATCCTTTAACACTACTGAATCCCCCAAATTGCCTGGTAAGTAATCGATTGTCTAACAATAAATTTAATCAAAAATTCCAAACCTTGGTGACGTAAATACACCGGTTCGGGGGATGGTAAATCAAAAATGAACGCACCAAAGTTAAGCCCAAATTGCCAAAACAGTTTCATCCTTTAACAGTACTGAATCCCCCAAATTGCCCGTTAAGTAATCGATTGTCTAACAGTGCTTAACATAATGCTCAAATTAAACTGATCAATCTAATCTCATTCAACATTTTCCGCTTCATTTCCAAATTAGTAGTACATGAATTTTCATCACATTATGAAATAACCAAAACAGAGAAATTTGCAAAAATAAATAAATCATGAAATTTTTAGTCTTCATTATTACCTGTAGTAGTAAATGCATAAATTCGTGTGTTGCTGATGATGATGATGATGAATAAAAATATTCTAATTTCTTTCATTCTTCTCATCAATAAAACGAAATAACGAGCAAAAGAAATCTTGAAAGTAGAGAAAAAGCTAAGATTTTGAGAAATGAGAGATCAGTAGTAAGTAAGACTAGTAGTATGAGAGATCTCTCTGAATGCTGCGAAATTATAAACGTGAATTTATTACGGGTGTTGGCTAGTCAATTAAGCCTACTTTTTTTTTGCGTTTCTTAGCTTTCGTTCTGTAGTGTAACACAAAAGTTTCAACAACACTAGTGATTTTTATATTTACCTCACAGTGATTTTTATAAAATTACGTGTATGATCATATGTCCATCGGTGTCCTCTTAACTTGTATACCAGGGCACATGTTAAGGTAGGATAAAATATTATTATTTTATATTGGTTAGTGTATTTTGTATTGGTTGGCGTACTTATCGTTGGATAACTAAAAAATCTTGGAAACCAAATTTTGCTGTTTTAGAAATGGAGATTTACACTTATACCCCTCAAAAGTTTACCATTATTTTATTTTACACCTCAATAGTGATGCACAATCATCTCATTCTCCATCAAATAAAGGTAAACCACGTCCCACCATTGATTCATCTGACCGATTGATGGTATATACAACATTCACATATTCAAGACTAAATGTGAAGAATGCTTCCGGTCAGATTAATTCCCTCTTATTTTAATTAACTCAGCAATTGAATTAAGTGGTGAAGAAACACGAGCGTACAAATCTTTTGAGAACGATTCAAAATGATCTCTTACACCTTTTAATTCATTATGAGAGTTGTTCTTTGTAATCCAAAATTTAATCAAAAATTACATACCTTGGTGAGGTAAATACACCGGTATGGAATCAAAAATGATTCCATACAGGTAAGTAATCGATTTCCAAAACAGTTTCAAAAATGAACGCACGAAAGTAAGCCCAAATTGCCAAAACAGTTTCATCCTTTAACAATACTAAATCCCCCAAATTGCCTGGTAAGTAATTGATTGTCTAACAGTAAATTTAATCAAAAATTCCATACCTTGGTGAGGTAAATACACCGGTTCGGGGGGCTGGTAAATACGCCGTTCGGGAGCTAGTAAATATGCCAGTTTGGGGGCTGGTAAATCAAAAATGAACGCACCAAAGTTAAGCCCAAATTGCCAAAAAAGTTTCATCCTTTAACACTACTGAATCCCCCAAATTGCCTGGTAAGTAATCGATTGTCTAACAATAAATTAATCAAAAATTCCAAACCTTGGTGACGTAAATACACCGGTTCGGGGGATGGTAAATCAAAAATGAACGCACCAAACTTAAGCCCAAATTGCCAAAACAGTTTCATCCTTTAACAGTACTGAATCCCCCAAATTGCCCGTTAAGTAATCGATTGTCTAACAGTGCTAAACTTAATGCTCAAATTAAACTGATGAATCTAATCTCATTCAACATTTTCCGCTTCATTTCCAAATTAGTAGTACATGAATTTTCATCACATTATGAAATAACCAAAACAGAGAAATTTGCAAAAATAAATAAATCATGAAATTTTTAGTTTTCATTATTACCTGTAGTAGTAAATGCATAAATTCGTGTGTTGCTGCTGCTGATGATGATGAATAATAATATTCGAATCTCTTTCATTCTTCTCATCAATAAAACGAAATAACGAGCAAAAGAAATTTTGACAGTAGAGAAAAAGCTAAGATTTTGAGAATTGAGAGATCAGCAGTAAGTAAGACTAGTAGTATGAGAGATCTCTCTGAATGCTGCGAAATTATAAACGTGAATTTATTATGGGTGTTGGCTAGTCAATTAAGCCTACCTTTTTGTTTGCGTTTCTTAGCTTTCGTTCTGTAGTGTAACACAAAAGTTTCAACAACACTAGTGATTTTTATATTTACCTCATAGTGATTTTTATAAAATTACGTGTATGATCATATGTTCATCGGTGTCCTCTTAACTTGTATACCAGGGCACATGTTAAGGTAGGATAAAATATTATTATTTTATATTAGTTAGTGTATTTTATATTGGTTGGCGTACTTTTCGTTGGATAACTAAAAAATCTTGGAAACCAAATTTTGTTGTTCTTAGAAATGGAGATTTACACTTATACCCCTCAAAAGTTTACCATTATTTTATTTTACACCTCAATAGTGATGCACAATCATCTCATTCTCCATCAAATAAAGGTAAACCACGTCCCACCATTGATTCATCTGACCGATTGATGGTATATACAACATTCACATATTCAAGACTAAATGAGAAGAATGCTTCCAGTCAGATTAATTCCCTCTTATTTTAATTAACTCAGCAATTGAATTAAGCGGTGAAGAAACACGAGCATACAAATCTTTTGAGAACGATTCAAAATGACCTCTTACACCTTTTAATTCATTATGAGAGTTGTTCTTTGTAATCCAAAATTTAATCAAAAATTACATACCTTGGTGAGGTAAATACACCGGTATGGAATCAAAAATGATTCCATAACGGTAAGTAATCGATTGCCAAAACAGTTTCAAAAATGAACGCACGAAAGTTAAGCCCAAATTGCCAAAACAGTTTCATCCTTTAACACTACTAAATCCCCCCAAATTGCCTGGTAAGTAATTGATTGTCTAACAGTAAATTTATTCAAAAATTTCATACCTTGGTGAGGTAAATACACCGGTTCGGGGGCTGGTAAATACGCCGTTCGGGAGCTAGTCAATATGCCAGTTTGGTGGCTGGTAAATCAAAAATGAACGCACCAAAGTTAAGCCCAAATTGCCAAAACAGTTTCATCCTTTAACACTACTGAATCCCCCAAATTGCCTGGTAAGTAATCGATTGTCTAACAGTAAATTTAATCAAAAATTCCAAACCTTGGTGACGTAAATACACTGGTTCGGGGGCTGGTAAATCAAAAATGAACGCACCAAAGTTAAGCCCAAATTGCCAAAACAGTTTCATCCTTTAACAGTACTGAATCCCCCAAATTGTCCGTTAAGTAATCGATTGTCTAACAGTGCTAAACTTAATGCTCAAATTAAACTGATGAATCTAATCCCATTCAACATTTTCCGCTTCATTTCCAAATTAGTAGTACATGAATTTTCATCACATTATGAAATAACCAAAACAGAGAAATTTGCAAAAATAAATAAATCATGAAATTTTTAGTCTTCATTATTACCTGTAGTAGTAAATGCATAAATTTGTGTGTTGCTGATGATGATGATGATGAATAATAATATTCTAATCTCTTTCATTCTTCTCATCAATAAAACGAAATAACGAGCAAAAGAAATCTTGAAAGTAGAGAAAAAGCTAAGATTTTGAGAAATGAGAGATCAGCAGTAAGTAAGACTAGTAGTATGAGAGATCTCTCTGAATGTTGCGAAATTATAAACGTGAATTTATTACGGGTGTTGGCTAGTCAATTAAGCCTACCTTTTGTTTGCATTTCTTAGCTTTCGTTCTGTAGTGTAACACAAAAGTTTCAACAACACTAGTGATTTTTATATTTACCTCACAGTGATTTTTATAAAATTACGTGTATGATCATATGTTCATCGGTGTCCTCTTAACTTGTGTACCAGGGCACATGTTAAGGTAGGATAAAATATTATTATTTTATATTGGTTAGTGTATTTTGTATTGGTTGGCGTACTTTTCGTTGGATAACTAAAAAATCTTGGAAACCAAAGTTCTTAGAAATGGATATTTACACTTATACCCCTCAAAAGTTTACCATTATTTTATTTTACACCTCAATAGTGATGCACAATCATCTCATTCTCCATCAAATAAAGGTAAACCACGTCCCACCATTGATTCATCTGACCGATTGATGGTATATACAACATTCACATATCAATTCTTCTTAATATAAAGGAGAATGTTGAGGCTGACGTGTCGGAATGAGGTTAAATTTCATGTTTTCTCCAAGAATAGGATGCCACGTTGGCATATCAGTTATACCCACTGAACAAATGCGTCTCTTGGTTAAAGGTTGTTACGGAATAGATGAAAAGATTCAAGCGAATATACACGTTTTTACGATTTACCAACACGACTCTTCAGTAACTTAAGTATTTATGTCGAATACCCCTCCCATCAGAAATTTACATTGCGACAAATCCATCCTCTTCGTCATCTCATATTCTGCAGTAGAGAATATTAGGATCGTTTTCAAAAGGAAGCCATAGTTTTTTGTTTAATTGGCTTCAGAGTAGCAGTTCTAAGAAAGCAGTCGCCTCCATGGTTTAAAGGGGGATCCTGAGTGCTGATCACTAGATTCCCCCTCATATCTGCAAAGTTAGAAGTAATGCCACTTGGAAAAATTAAACTGCGAGAAAACAAAAAGTTACATGGCCGCCACCACGAACTTTGATTCTGAAAAGGTTTTTAACAGTTGTGTTGCTTCATGGTAAGCCTTATTTAACAGAAAATCAAATCATAATCAGAAACATGTCTTTTAAAGTTTCCCCTCAGCGTTTAATGGAGATGCGTGTTTTGGTTCGCTGCTATGTATTTAAGTTATTTTCATGTCTTCACGAAAACTCCTACATACTAAAGTTAACATCTGTAGAAATATTATGTTCGACAACATCGAGTTTTTCAAATTAAAACTCATATCAGCTGGAAAAAAAAAACTTCAAGTACGTATGATCTCAGTACAGGTAAATCCAAAACCCCATCTTCAAATCTATTTCTTTTGTTTGGAATTCTTATAAAAATATTATGTTCGACAACATCGGCTTTACAAATCATATCATATCAACTGGAAAATAAAAACTTCAAGTACGTACGATCTCAGTACAGGTAAACCCAAAACCTCTTCAAATCTATTTTTTTTGTTTGGAATTCTTAATTTAAGCAAATATGTGCATAGCTAATAGCTAATGTTATAGTTTTCCAAGTGAATTTATGATTATCATTTGATCGTTTGAGTTCGGTTCATGTCTGTCAAAAGTTCGTGAGGATGGGAAATGATATACGCAATATTTTTATTGGGGCTAATTACTAACATGAGTTATTGTCGCACATAACATAAGTGTCTGCTGAAATTCCAGATAAGAAATTCCTAATGCTTTATTGGGGCTAATTACTAACCCTTTTAATAGATTTCCTATTTGAATGTTGGTCGTTTATGCTACTCACATAATCCGTGTGTCTGCTTAAATTTTTAATATTAGTTAAGTTGGGTGACACAGGTGGATCGAAAATTAAATTTAATGAGTTCTATGTCTCAGTTCTATATTATCCTTTTGTTCTATATTCAGTATGTACTATTCGGCTGTAATATATAACTAGATTTTGTGCCCGTGCTACGCACCGGGCGGACTCGAAAACCATCCATCATCATTTTTTTTTTCCATTTAACCATATTTTTGATTTGGTGTCGCGGGGCTTCACCTATTGATTTGGTGTCGCGGGGCTTCACCTAGCCCTATTGCGTTGAATTTTTGATTCGGGTGGCTCGGTTTCGCCGCACCCGTCGCTTAGGATTTTTTATTTGGTGTGGCTCGGCTTCGCCTCGCCCCGTCCCAATGCATACTTAAGATTTTTACTTTTGTGTGGCTCGGCTTTGCCTCGCCCCGCCCCCATGCATTTTTTATTTGGTGTCAGATGCATTTTTGATTTGGTTTGGTTTTGGGGGCTTCTCCTCGCCCCGTCGAGATAAATTAAGCCTTCTTCACCTTCTTCTAGATTAACATCTACCCTGTTACTGATTTGAGATCTTTTCTCAAACAAAATTTTTAGTTTTTCCCGCTAACTTAAGACTATGAGGTAAAAAAATGTATTTAAAGAACACATTTTTAAAAGCACAAATATTATTACTCCACATCCATCAAATATTATTACTCCACATCCATCCGCGTGTACTCTAAGCCTGTTCTACAGACAATGTCCTCATCCACCCCTTTTCAATACAACAGTGGGAACCCCATTGCTAACCGGTAAATGTATATGCAGATGAGCCTATTCAAATAAATCATGATGGAGGTGTCTTTTGCCTGTTAATCATATGTTGCTTCTTATAAAAATAATGGCACCACAATAAATCTTATTCATTACATAAATTATCAAAATCTAAATAGTGTCTGAATTTCAAATTAAATCGCTTTCACGGAATTGTAGGAGTACATTCTCAAAAATAAAAAACATGAGTTGCAGGGCCTATACATGAGTTGCAGGTCCGATAATATCCCATACATTTCATACTAACATTGATCGATGCTATATGAATCAAATTACTTAACCACTTGTTACACTAATTAATTATTCGTACCCCCAACGTTGTCAAAATAAAGATAATAAGCTTCCGGTCAAAAGGTACAGGAAACTCCCTAACATAGTCCTACCAATACACTGAACCAAGTCAAACTAAGTATTTACTATTACCTTAATTTCCCCATGTCGAGATTTAATATATTTTCAGCATCAAGAGAATGACCTCCCGCCCGCTCCACTCAGTATGTGAGCCTCATTAGTAAAGAGTATTACATTTCCTCACTTCTCATAAATCATCGACCACCGCTATTAGCCTTTCTTCGAATTCTCCATGATAAGTTGTTTTTCGAAATCTCCAGGAGTTCCAACTTCCAATGTTAAGCGATGGCATATCAGCCGAAATAACCTGCATTATGTTGCATAATACAGAATAAGTTGTATAGTACTTTCCTTAGTAGCCGCAAATATAACAAAAGACATTAAAATTTTGGATTTGGATAACACATTAACCTACTACAGTTGCAAAAAAAAAAAAAAAAATGATACTTGTGACCTGACAAAATGATGATGATGGTAATTGATAATTGCCCTTTTTGTTTTTTTACTTTGGTTGCTCTATTTCAAGAGTTATATTATATGCATAAACTTCGGATTTGTAAAACCTACAAACGCATTTTGATTCTCTATGCTTACCGGTCACATCAATTTAATCTTTTCCATAAAAACCCGGCTTGCTCTCCGATATTTCTCAAGCTCAAAGCAATAGAAATTGATAATGGATTAAACAAACACATCCCAACAAAAACAACTTATCGTGCTAACGCTTTGGCCGCCTGAAATGCAAAACCAACTCCTACCAATGCCAGTACAACCAACAAATCTATCCATGTGCAGTTTTAAAGCTTCAAAAGCCCAATTACATCTTCAGATACTTGGGACATTTAGTTGATTCTAAAGATAGATTCCATTTAAGTAATGCATGTTAGACCGGTTAATGGAGCTGATAAATTGACGCACTCTTGCCTAATCCAATTGCTCCGAACATCAATGGTGTTTAAAAGTTTAATCCAACATAGTTACATAAATTTTCTCAAGTGACTAACAATATAGGAAGACCATGTCATCCAATCCAAGACGCATAGTTGTTGCCAAATATTAGAAATACTATAACAATACGAATCACTATGTTGCTCACCTTGGTCACTTTAGGGAGTAATTATTTTATCATTTCTAGACTCTAGTGACACTGGAATATTTTCAGTCATGTCAGTTCAAGATTCTAAGGTACCCACACAGTTAGAGGGTATGCATACAGAAAATAGTTAATTAGTTTGAGCATACCTTAGCCAGATATATGGATCTGCATAAATGACTGGAAGCTTTTGCAACCCTTAGTTTTATAGAACGTTGTACCGTCCACTTTGTAGGATGCACTTTTGAAGTCTATGAAGTTGTAAAATTTCCTTTAGCCGGATAAAGTGACCTCTGATTGGAGTATTTCTTCATCGACCAACTTGCTCTTGAAAAGTCCTTTGAGATAAAAGTCCTATGAGATCCTTCGGTAACTTTGCATGTATCTGACTATAATAAAATTAAGGACAGTAATAAAATTATTTTCAACACAGTAACATAAAGACTAATTCTATAAAATGCTAAGTTTCATAGTAGGAAATTTTTCTTACCTTTTCATCCATTAAGTTCATATCCATTCCATGTACCTCATTGGTTTCAAGGTTTCCATACTTCCAAGTCTTTAAAAACCTTGCCTTTCCAACCTTTTGTAGGCATTATTAGATTGACAAAGATTGGAGTAAGATCGTTATATACGGCAGTGAATAAACAATGGCTACACATGTAGTTGCTTATACATACAATGAAAATTATTACAAACCATGGACTTGTAATGCTTCTCAATCCGGTCAAACATATATAAAATTTTGTTGTTTATCAAGAGCAAAAAAAAAAAATCGTACCTGCAAAATAATAATAAAAAGTTTTAGGGTTTATCCAATAGGGCAACAGGGACAACAAAATGACAGTGATACTGTAGAAAAACGATATGACGCGAGCCAACTTACAGAACAACTATGAGTTTTATAAAGCACCAGTTCCCTCACCACCACAACTGACTTGAATCTCACGCTTCTGCCATGGAGCCATATAAAGGGTGATACTCTTGAAAACATACCATGAATTAACAGAAATCAAAACTAATTCAAAAGACTAACATAAATCAGAGATTAACAAAACTATAAGATCAATTTTAATACCTGTCACTCCACAAATGATGTCCTAATCACCAGTTAGGGTTTCTCCTTAACTCATATTGGAAAAAAATTGTACCTGCAATATAAAAAAAAGAGTTAGGGTTTATTGATTCAGAGAAACAAAGAGATAGAAAACAAAGGAGTAAGGGATTTCCAATAGCAAAGATCATCACTGTAAATAAAACATACAAAACGCTGAATGAAAATGGTGAAGAAACAGAAAAATTACCACTATATCTGTTTCATCAATCAATAACAGACATTGAATAAAAAGAAGAAACTAAAACAATGCCTAAACCCCAAATTGAATTTGTTTCAACCCACTGTATCAAGTACCCAAACTTTCCTTCAATCACTGAAACCCTAAACCCTAATATTATAAGTGCGTTACCTGAGCTAAGTTGTTATATATATATATATATATGTATATGTGCCTTACTTCGTCGTTCCTGTTAATCAATAACAGAAAGAGACATGCAAAGAGTTAGGGTTTACCACTACAAACTTGGATTTGGTTATTTATCCCAAAAACCGTACGTGCAAAAAATAAACAAACAAACTGTTAGGGTACCCTATCACAAACAATAATTACAACAAAAATATCTCCTTTAAAACATATATGATGAACAAAGAAGAACAGAAGAACAGGAAGACGAAGAAAGAGAACAGAAGTGTTTCATTAAGAGAAAAACTTCTCTAGTTTTATTGTTTTTATTTTTTTTTCTCGGGCGTGTTTATGCCGTTTTTTTAACCGAAACTGTTATTTAGTGTTACATTCATATAATTTGAGGAAAAGTGGAATGGAGATTTTTCAAGGGGGCGGTGACGCTCACCCAAAGGTGGGTATTCTCACCGCGCAATGCATGGCCTCGCATGGCTTAGGGCTTTAAAGGGGTTGATAGGGTAACAAGATTAGAGAAAATTCTAGAAATATTGATCGCCTTTTCAACTTTGGATAGGTTTGCCGAAAATAATGCCGGACAGGATTTAAAACTCAGGTTCCTACCAATTTTCTAAAGAGATATGGAATATTATGTCATCCTAAAGGGTCATATATGACACAACATTGGCTGGAGTAGCGAAAAATGCTAAAAAAGATGGTTGTTGGTCAGGAAATATCTTACAATCACTAATTTGGATGGATTAGGGAAACATCTGATCTATCGAACAGGAGCACCAACATTATGATGAACATCATCTACACCAACAGTAAGTAACCTACATAGTATATCAATTTAATACACAATACATCAAAATATATTTTAGATAGATTAGAGAAGATATTTGGAAGGAACTAATATGCTGCGCTAACTTAAGATAGAGAGGTGAAGATAAGGCGTGCAATGACTTACTCCGGGTAGATGCCTCAACAGGATGCAAACTGGTGATAAGGCGTGCAATGACTTAGTCATTTTTAACTCATATTTTCAAACTGGTGATAAGGCGCACATTGCTTTATTTGAGAAAGGAAGTGAAAAAAAATGCAGGGAAGTTTTTTGCTAACAATATTGTACTTCTTTTTGCATTAGACAATAGTTGCTTCTTTTTCCAAAATAATGTTTAACTATCTCTTTGCAATCCTTGATAGTCTTCCATCTCCAGATGAGGATAATCAGTCTCGACAAAGTGATATTCTATATTTGCAGTCCTTAGTCATTAGCCTTTTTTGGTCTTCCCTAAATATTTGGAGTATCTCCACGCCTTGGAATTGGAAAGCTACCACATACTTCTGTAATGTTAGCAAGAATGAGAATGAATATCATGATTATCTCTTATAATTTTCATTTGCATGTTTTCGTTAAGATTTTTTCTTTTATTTTGATTTTCCATTGATGAATTGCTAATACTAATTAATAAGCTGTTTCATCTCTTTCTATTTATTTCAGAAGTAAGTTACGATGGAACTATGAGGGATGGATTAGGAACTTGGTACTTCAAAAGCTTTCAGACTTCGGTAATTTATGGACACCATTTACTTTTTCATTTACGATGGAACTATGAGGGATGGATTAGCCGCTGGCGGAACTAGACATTTAGTCTAGCCCTGGCTTAAGCCAAAAATGTACACATACTCTACCGCCCAACAGAAAATAGGCTTAGGAAATATGAACTGGGGCTTCTTTGGGGGTGGCTTCAGCCAGGAGAAGCCTGGCTGTAGTTCCGCCCCGATTAGGAACTTGGTACTTCAAAAGCTTTAGACTTCGGTAATTTATGGACACCATTTACTTTTTCATTATGCGCTAGAGTGTAATTTCACAAAATAATTTGAATTTGACATTTTCCTCTAAATTTGTGATGCCACGTGGAAAATTATATTTACAAAATAAAATCAAAGATATATGAAAAGACTCGATTTCTTTCAAAAAGACACGATTCACTCAGGAGTCACTTGAAAAAGAAATTTCGCTCACAAGTCGCAATAATTTTGAAGATTTGCGACTCTTGGTCTTTACTTGGAAAAGCATATTTATTCGCGACCCATTCTCTAAAAAATTATCAAGGAGATAGATCTTTAATGAGAACGGAGTTTGGCTTCCAGTTGGGGGATCAACAAGTTTGTTGCGTGATAAAGTTATGAGTATATGGTAAACCTCCAATCTTCGGAGAGTCTTAATCCATCCATGTTTCGGCATATTATTGCACAGGTAAGAATCTTATTTTCCATTCTCTTCTTATTTCTTGAAGATTATGCTTCGCTTGGTAGAGTGGCGTGGTCCTCCTAATCGTAGAATTGTTGTTTGGTTTTGGTTACCAGAAGGGAGAATCATAACGCCAATAGGTTTGGTTAGCAATAAATTAACTGTCATCTGTTCATGTGCCATGCCTATCTTTTTACTATGACTATTGAGGTTATCTTACTCAAATTGAGAGCAATAATGAGAAAATGGCAAATTTAAGCAAAAAAAAATCAGTAATATAGTCCGGACTCGCTCTGTTAGTTTCTTGATTTGCTCCTGTTTTTTTTTTTTTTGCTTTTTTCTCATTCCTACATCAAATTAGACTCATATTGCGAACATAATGGAAATCACTCTGTGGGTTTGGAACGCAGTATTAGAGTCTCAAGAAGTGGAAGGTAAAGTAATGTAGTAACTTACTTTCTTCCTCTGGCTTAGTTTGCGAGTTCTCGGTTGGGTTAATTACTTGGGCACGATACGTTTCCGATACCTGGATAGTAACACTTATTGATTTCCTGTCGCGAAGAAATTATTTTATGCTATAGTATTGGAGTTTCAAGAAGTGGAACGTAACGGTTCAAGCACTGTAACGTAAGGATCATCTACCTTTGGCTTATAGTGTATGATTTCTTGGTTGGGTTACTTGGGCAAGTACGTTCTTATGCAGGGTGATAACACTTATTGATTTTCTGCCGTGCAGGGAGGATTTTATGCGCAAATGTGAATCACTGCCAAATTTTGCATAAATTTTTCCTTGACCTGATCTACTTATGAGACTTATAACATTTGGATTGGGCATAATGCTCTGAAGAGAAGACTGTAGGCTAACTTTTGGGTGAAATATTACAAATACATAATTTCTAATCTAAGTTTCGGTAATTTTTTATGGCACATTTCTTTCAGGTTATTCATCATGCATGATTTAGTGGAACGTGGAAACATAGTGTAGACCGTTGACACAAGCATTTAGGTTAATATAAGCATAATACTCTGAACATTAAGGCGCGCACATGTGGAAGTTAAGATGAAATTACTACTGAGTGCATTTTTGTGTTGTTTGTTAATGAGGTTTTGTTTCTTACGGGAATGATATCACTATTTTCTAATGGAATCAATTTAGACTGTAATTCAGATATGGATCATTCTTTTTATCGAACAATTCTTAAGAAAGTCCAAGTTGGGTTAGCGTTTCTTTTTGTAATTCAGGTATGTAGCCTAACTACCCTAAGTGAATATTGAGAAAATTATGGACTTATAAGTTTACTAAAGTAAGAAATGGTGGTGTAGAGTTACGAAGCTCGAATCTTTTTGGGGGCGTGTCTTAAATTCTAGAGAGATGGGCATAGTTGGACACTTATAATGTAATGTAAGAATGTGGTGTTTGTTGCATGCTCACTGGATTGACACTGATGATTTATTCATAACCAACACATCATCTTTTTAGTATAAGGAGCACTGAGAATCTCATATATCAGCACTGATTGACTGTCTCTCATTTCATTTCTTTTCATATGCAGTTGAAGTCTTATTTTGTAGTAAAATTTTTAGAAAAATATTTGCAATTAATTAATGTAATGTGTATTCTGTAGGCACAAATAACCTGCCATACCATTTCGATAAAGTTCGTTGCCATCAAGGACGAATTACATTTATCACTTTTTCTTTTACGTCAGTTAATGAACTAGCCCGTGCATATTTGCACGGGTTTACAGAACTTGTTCAAGACTAAATGAGAAGAATGCTTCCAGTCAGATTAATTCCCTCTTATTTTAATTAACTCAGCAATTGAATTAAGTGGTGAAGAAACACGAGCGTACCCAAATCTTTTGAGAACGATTCAAAATGATCTCTTACACCTTTTAATTCATTATGAGAGTTGTTCTTTGTAATCCATGATCTACAATAATGTGCTCAACATCCATCATTTTCTATCTACCATTTTCTACGGAGGTAATTAATTTTCTAATGGTGCCTTAGGTCATAAAATCAAGATGTAATTTGGGAAACTAACTGCATTAAGGTTAAATGTAAAATTATTATGGGATTTTTGATTGATTTAGTCCTATTAATTTTATATGTATTGTCTTGTTCTAACATCAGTAGCTCTAATGATCAACAACCGAACAATCTCTAATGATCAACAACCGAACAATCTGCTACCTCAATTTACTACGTTTGAAGCCATCAAAGTTGACTGTAAGAGCTGTTGCGGACTTGCATGATTTGATCGGAGATTGAACTAATATATTGACAACATTTATTTTATAGAAATGATCTGATTTGATCTGTCATGTTTTCTATGCGAAAAAGTTAAAGCAATTGAAACTGAATCGGCAACATGTATACGAGAAGGAGACAGCTGTATAGATTCAAATTATAGGGGTATAAGTGGAAGTTACCTTATCTAGAAAGAACAAAATTTGATTTCCAAGATTTTTAGTTATCCAATAACAAATACACTAACCAATACAGGATAATAATATTTTATCCGACCTTAACATGTGCCCTGGTATACAGTTAAGAGAACCCTATTTGTTTTCGTTAAATGTTAATCGATACTGACATTTCACGGCATCCAAATTTTTTTCATGAGTCATCCATATAGTAAAAAAACACACCCGAAATTTGGTGGGCATTGTTCAGAACTTCAGAAATAGGAAAATATATCTCACGTAAATATGATCCTTTCGCAATCCACGGTGATGAGTAAAATTTTACACTGGTATAATTGTTGTCTAAATAGCAAAAACTAACTCACGTAAATCTCATATGTCACCTATATAGCAACCCAAAGGTATATATTTTGAGACTCATAAGATTGTTTGGGAAATGACTGTAAAATACATTGTACTTGAAGAATACCTCGTCATCAAACCTATCAAAATCTAGTCATGATTACCAAGTGCCATTGACTGCAAAAACCAGCTGCTCAGATTGTGACTAACTAATACTCCCTCCTCCGTCCCTAATTATATGAGCTATTTGGTTTTTAGTTTTGTCCACAAATAGATGAGCTATTTCACTAACCAAGTGGATATTTCTAAAACTACCCTTTTAATTGATTATTTTTTCTATAAGAAATATGTATAATTTGATAGTCATGTTTATATTCGTTGCGTAGGTGTTTTAAAATGCTTTTCAACAAAGATAAAGTTTATAAAAAACCGTGGTATAGTTTAAGAGATAAATCGTTTCTAAATTTTACTAATTATTGCCCATAAAGGTATAATTGTAAAAAATACTTAAATATACTCCACTTTCTCTTTGCCTTAAAATTTGTGCAAACTACAAGTAGCTCATCTAATTAGGGACGGAGGGAGTACTCTTTAATTAAAAGCCAACAACTACTACACAACGACAACAACTGGGGCATTAAGAAATTACTCTTACCATGAGAGAAAAAAACTGCGTTTTGTTGGGCTTTGCTTTTTGCTGGCGATTTTCGTTTCTGCTGTCAAGGATGCATGGGCACGCCTGAACAGGTCTCTGTCGTGCCATAAATGTGTTTGGACACTTTATGATGCATATTTAGAGGAGCTAAGAGAGGTCTTTTGACTCTTTGGGGGAGTTTTTCTTCCTCAAGTCTATTAGGATACTTAGAAACTTATATTTATTTCATGTTCAGTAAATGCACCATAGTTATTCGCATTTGCTTGCTGCTTGTTGCAAGTAAATACTTGCTGCTTCGTGCTGGTTACTGGTCAATGTTTGGTGTTTGAATCTCGTATGTAATTGCTTAATGATCCCTGTTGCTAGCTCTTTTTTGTAGCTGTTTTGAATCTCGTGTGATTTTCTAGCATATGTATCTGGAGCTCCACCTAAAACCTTAAACTCTTACTGCTTTTCTCCCCATAAACTAGTTTTAGACTACTAATATGTCTACCAAGTGCCATGCATTGACAGCCTATCACAAAGTACAAATGATGAGGCAAAAACCTAAACGATATACTAGTTGATGGTAGCTTTATGAAATTCAGCCTCGATGGTGAAAATGGAGTAGCTACTAGTTGACCCTGACATTACCATGGTCTGTAATTATATAGGATTTTTGTGCGTTCATGGATAACATGGGATGCGTTCGAAGTGTTTATCTCACCGGTGTAAAAGGATTTTTGGAGTAAAAATTAAAGTTTTCTCTTTCCTCTCTCTAAAACCTCTGGTTCCCTAAACCCAGAAACCTATCAGATCGGCCCTCCACTGCTCAAATCTGGTCTTTTAGACCGGATCTTAGCAGGTTTGCTTACTTTGGGTTTCTTTGGGTTTCTATTGTATTTCAGGGATGAATTCATCATGAAGGTGTTCTTATGTTGACGATTGCTGATTCCGTTGTTGTTTCTTGCCAATCCATGTATATTACTTCTTCATCTTTCAATCAACATCAAAACAAAATCACTGATTCCATCATACAGCTGGTACATGTTTAATCTGGTGGAAGAAGTTGCGATGGATTTTGTGATGCTGGTTTGGTTGTAGAATTTGGCGAGCTTTTATCGGGGTGGATTTGGTTCAACAATTCGGGTACTTCCGGCGGCGCAGTTAAGGTAGATTATGGTTCATGTGTCCTGTGGATACATCTAGATGGTGGATTTTTGTACTTGGATTAAAAATTTATTATACTTCAGTAACTAGTACTATGAGTAATGTACGTTCATCAAATATCAGCAACAAGTTAGTGGCGCCGCACAGTGGTTGAAGGCTCACTCTATGCACCAAAGGTCTTAGGTTGGAATCTTGGGAATGACAAGAATTCTTGGTTAAAGGCTCACGCTGGAAAAATTTACTACGGTTCTTGGCAGATTCGAGTTGACTCGATTTTCAATTTTTTTTAGTTCCGACTCTAATAATCTTGCACTTTTGATTTGCATTTGCGGACCACAGCTCGCCAGTCACCATCATTGCCAAGAACTTTCTTATTACATGCACGACAGGCAACATAATGACAACCATTTTCAATGATAATTTTGGTAGCGGTTGCATTGTACATAGGCTAACTTATACTCCCTTAATAGTATTAGATTTCCCTTGGTCATTAAATGATAGTTTTATGGGAGAAATTACAGTCATAGACTTATGTATTGGGAGAGTAAATCTCAACCACCACTTAAATCTCAACCAAAAGCTAAGACACACGTGCGGGTAAATAGTATGGTCTGGACAACCACAGCCATCGGTTTATCTTTGCCAAGGACAAATCTGGACCACCACTAACACAGGCAAAGTTAGCCAAACTGTGTTTTATACTCTTGATATATAATCGAAAGTGTTATGTCTTTTTTTTATCCTCTTGACTTAACAAATATTAGTCGTAAAGTATTTCAAACATCACTTCTAAAAGCTTAATAACGATATGAAATAGGCCGTCAGTTGACGGAAATGTTCCACAATACTTCTCTTCCAATGTTAACTATATTACTAATGCATTCTCTCAGTTGGTGCACGACGCCATCTAAAATTCACCACACACTGAAGCAAGGCAAAGAGCTTTGTCGTGGTTATATCCAGGGTATATCTTTATACGATGAGGGATATTGGAGGCACCAATGAGCTTCTGGTAGCTATGAGTTCGAAGATCTGGAATAATGAAGTTGCTTCTTACTTGGTAAGTTTCTCTGTATTTAAATTTTAAAATTTTAAAAATGTTTTGCATATATATTTCATTTTACCTATGTGTTAATACTTGGAGTAGTTTTAGCTTTCCGGCTATGATATATAATTTTTTATTGGGATTCTTAAACTGAACAAAGAAAAAAGAACAAACTTTACTTAACAACCGGGTAACAGAAGAGATTTAAGAATAATATGGTATAAAATCAAACTTAATTAAAAAGAAGAAAATTAAAACAAATTCAAAATTGAAACATAAGAGCCTACGAATAATATCTATTATAAACAACTGCAATATAATTTATTAAACCATCATCCATTCTACATGTACCAAATTTTTAAAATACAAAGCTTCTTTTGAAACCTACTTTTATCATTGACATTTATCATTATAACCGGGACCTCCATAGTAAAAACCATATCCATTTGTATCATGGTGGTTGTTGTCAATTTCCAAGCCGTAGCATTCTGGATTTGTAACTATTTTCTCCACATTTTCAGGATCCTTAGTCACGTTGTTTTCATCTACTACTTGAACCCAATTAAAATAACTTGATGTTTTGAATCTACCTTCTGAAGGGAAATGACCGCTACCCATTTGTGTCGAAGAATGTCGTCCTTTACTTTTGTTATTCGAGATTTCTCCACCAAAATGTATTTTTGTTGATGTCGTTGATAATTTTGTGAACAGGGAACTTGGATAATATTCGACTGGATTACCTTGTATTTGGACCCACCATTGTCCACCAATTGGGTCCTGCCAAATTATTGAATTGAACATTATATATAGATCAAAGTTGGTAATGAGTATAAAATTTGATCACTTATATTTTCTTACCTTGTGAATACTGAAGTTGGCATCTTTTTGGACGCCATTGAAAGTGGATACCTCGGTAAAGCTGCCACCAAGACAAAAATCTGACGATGTCTGCACAAAACCATCACATAGGAGGTTGTAGCAACCCGTATTCTGGTATCCGTCCGTCTAAAAGAAAAGAACTCAATTGGTTTGATCTTCTTGAGAAATAATACCAAACAATAATATATAGCCTTTCAAGATATTTCAAGATATCCTCTTCACTAGGACATTCCATATAACGAAAAGGGTAATAATACTTAGCGTCCAGTATATAAAAAATCTAGTCTGGTCGTCGCCGTATATGTATGGGTTCACCTAATCAAAAATAAATATATATATATATATAAACTTAAATGATGACAAATAAGAGGATATATGCTTGCATATAATTTTTAGCATATAACTTACCGCCCATCCGGCTTCAATACTATTTTTTACTTCGTTGTCACCGGCTGTAACCCATATTTGGGATATACTTATTTCAGTTTGTGTTTCTGTAACCGGTTTCCAAATATTTATTTTTGCTTGTGCTCCAAGAAAATTTCCTTTCACCTCGATTACCGCGTACTGAGAAATGTATACATGCACATATAAAAAAAGGTTTCGATTATTATATATATATATATAGAGAGAGAAAGTAAAGTAAAGTAAACTAATAATAACAATATATGGTATGTATTTTGTATACCTCATGGCCTCTTCCAACTTCTCTTGGTTGTGATGCATTAAGAGTTTTATAATTTGGATGATCATGTTTACGCAAAACTGTTGCATTGTAATTTTTTCCTTTCCTCCGTATAGGGATAGTTCCTTCTGGACATGATCCATATTTATGCCAAGTTTGTGTAAGTTGAAGTGTCCCGAAATTATTTGATTTTATTTTTGTCGGGTACGAATTTGGTTTCACCTGTTTCACAATAATAAAAATAAAATAATTTCTTAAGAATTTAAAATAAAAACATACATAGATATTATCATGAAAAGTGTGTATATATATTAAACCTGTACTCTGTGATTATGAAGCAAAGGATGATCAAGACTAGGTTGTTTATGAATATCATAACAATCGATGATCTCATTATTTTCCACCTGCAAAATAAAAATCAATACATTCATAAACATAAGATTAACTCAATCTGCAAAGTAAAAATCAGTACATCCATAAACATTTCATTAACTATATACACATTAATGCATGTAAAAACAATACGTCACCTTAATAGTTTTTATTATTGCTTTGTTCGCCGCATCTAGGGTCATTCTTCCTTCAATTAATTTTGCATTGATGATTATCGTTAACATGAGTAACCAGCATGTTAAGCCAATAAAGTTCGACATCATCAAACAAACGCGATATTGATTATTTATTTTTTTGAAGCAGCCGATATGGTTAATTGAGAAGATTGATTAAAGATTATATAGACTTTCTGACATTAATACTATAACATTTGCAATTTAATACAATAATATTTACAAATACTATAATATTTTAAAGAAATATTAATATTATCATGTTTGCAATTAAAGTTGCAAATATTATAATACTATAATATTTGCCACTAATACTATAATATTTGCATGTAAATTTCAATTAAATACTATAATATTTGCATTTAAATTTCAATTATATTCAAAAGATTTTTTACCTTAAATCCAACTCCAAGATTTCAATATATTGATTATCGCCGATTGTTGCACTTTTTCTTGAGAAATTTTTCGTATGGCTTTTTACAATGTCGAATATTTTGTAACAACAGTAAACAAAAAGTGTCAATATTTTTTATTGAATATGTAAGATTATCGACGGGTGCACTAAAGAAAGACTTACACTAAATATTGGTGTTAACGCATATTTTATATAGAACAAATGAAAATATTAAATATGAATTTTTTTTGTTGATGTCAATAAGAATATGCAAGGAGAACTCAAATGATATAGCCACCATGGGTTATGTTGATGTTTACTTTCGAGAGGTAATAGTATTAGGTCTAATTAAATATGGTCTTATTTGAATAACAAAATGATAAGTAGCTCCCTATGGTTATGTGTTTGAGTCTCGGAAAAGGTAAAGATTACTTTTTCTTTTTTTGGGTTTAAGGGTGTGTATGGCTATTGGGATAGAGAAAAAAAATCCCTCGGTAGAGCTGGACCTTGTGTGATCGCACGGCCTCAGGCCCGACTCTGGGTATGATTAATCTTGGAAGTTGGAACACTAACATATTCTACAGTGGCAGGATTGCATATGCAGATGGGATCAACAGTACCTTGGTGGTGGCGTCTACCAAGACAATTCATCGTTAAGTGTCTTCATACTCATACTTATCATCAGTGTTTATCTTATCATTATACAGTCCTCCATAGAACAATGGAACATGCCTGCTCGCATCTATTCTACAACCAAAAAGGAGAGTAGAAATTAACGTTTAATCCCCTTTTTGCTAGGATTTTGACGCTCTAGTCCCGCAACCTTAGGCCTGGTACTGGTTAGTCCTAATCTACCAAATCATTACCGGGTTAATTCTTTTTGCGAAGATTTAATCCAAAACAGATTTCTTGATGACAAATATGTCCCTTATGTTAAAACATGGTGTTGTAGTTTGTTTCTACTTCATTTCAGCCCTCTTCTTTGACAGAGAATTCGATTCTAAGAATAAATTAGGTTTCAGCGAGAGGAAACCCTAAAAACCAGTTTTAATCTCAACAAGTTCCATATGAACCAGCGGAGTTCAAATCTACAATTCGAGTTTAAGAAAACCTAATTGTTCAATCTTCATCTTCAAAATCAAATCAGAGTATTAATTACTAGATCCAGCAAGATTTAGATCGGATAATATGGAACCACAATATCACAGCTTCAAAAGATTTTTCGGTACTAATCTTTTGCCAACATTATTTGTTTTTAACTTTTCTTGTTCTTATGTATGGGTTCAGTTTTGTTTTTCTCAGCTTATGCTAAATTTAATGATGTGACGGAACTACAGATTAGTGTTAAGGTATAAAATTGTCGTCGTTTAATATCTTCAATTTATATCAGTTGATCCAATTAAGATGTTAGTTGTTAGATTTGATTTTTTTCTTTTAAAGAAATTTTATAAGACTTTACTGGATTTCTTTTTCAAAGATAGATTTAGGTTTTTGCATGTGACGTACTTATATTATGGAATTGAAGAAAGCTTACTGTAATTGAGAAGTGATTGGCTTAAGCATCAAAATGCAAGAATCAGACATGTTTTTTTTTTAGTTTAGAAGGAAATTCACCATCGAATCATTTCAAAGAGAGTTTCATAGGTTCTGAAACTTGGCGTCTTTACCTTTTACACTTTCAATTCAATAAACATCTTTCTTTTTGTAGTTAGACTTAGGGACAAATGTTGTTTCTCTGGAGCATTTCAGACTCTTCTTTTCACAATAACTGTACCAGGTTAGATCATAGTACGTACAAGGTGAATCCAGACTAAGCAAAACATAGTCGTCACAAAAAGTATATAGTGCGTTCAGATTGGAAATGAATGCATAAGGAAGCTACAATTTCAAATCAATTTACGTCGTTTTAAATTTCTATGGGGGTCATAGAAAATGAAAATGTATGCTAGATATCAGTTGTTTCCTTGGTCACCATACCAAATGGTCTCTTTTCATTTTATATATGATGTCAATGTAAAACCAGATGGTTCCTTTTCAAATCCAAATTCAACATTAAATTATTTGATTTGGCATGTTAATTTTAATTATTTTTGTATCTTGTCCAAATTTAGTATCTCGGAGGAGAGTTGAGATTTTTATGTCTACTTCTTGTTTGTTATGGTTCATTCATAACTAGAGAGGTTGCGCACTATTTTTGAAATCGAGTTTTTAGAAATATAGTCTTATCATTTTCGTTCTGAATTTGGTAGGTAATTCGAATTGTACACGTTTTCCATGTTTTTCGAGGTATTTTTTTTTATTCTTTTAACGACATAGTATGATGAGGACTATTTTTATTGTTCGATTATGTTGATTGATAGAAATAGCGTGGATAAAAGTACACATGGGTTCAACAATAATGGGATCCCTGAAGTAAAGAATATCGGGCACGCAAAGCCGGTAGGAGGCTTTTCCTTGCAAAAGGTTATCTCACATAGAAGTTATTTTGATGAGTGGGTCTCATGCACATTTACTCCAAAACTTTATAATACCCATTCTTACATTGAACATCTGAAGTTAATAATTAGTGCACATATGTTGGTTGGAAATGTGTACATAGTTGTGTAAACATCAATTTTTTTAGGTTTTATGTACATAATTTTAGCCCCCCGGAAGGTATTATCTGTTATTATGACTAAAAATTTTAAGACATAATTTGTGGTTGGTTGTAAACCGTTCCAGTTCTAGGTATCTTGATGAGCATAGGGGCTAATTGTAGAAGGAGAAGTCGTTGTAAGTGTCAGGAATGGTAGGACGACATATCTCGTGGATATAGTTGAGGTTCACGCCACAAAAGTAGGAGCCGCAATTTAAGTCCTGATTATCAAAATGATGGCAGTCGATGTCGATATGAAGAAGAGTGTCGGAAGAGCCGAAGCAAGTCGGACGACGGGTAGTACAATTCTTCTCTAGCTCGGCACCTTATATTGAAGAAAATATTTTCACTATCTATGTAATTTTGATCATTACAGTATTTTATAGGTTAGCAACTTGAACTGTGATAGGATATGGGAATACCCTATATTATAATAACCGCAATCGCACGGTGTCTAGCTAGTAGACAGAGGCAAGTACGGGTCGTTCCCACGAGGAGCGGTGGAAAATACGTAATCAATATTCTCAATCAATTAACCAGCGAAAATGTTTTTGGATTTTTGAAAGAATAAAAATAGAAAAATAAACTAAAGTAACAAAAATGAATCCAATGGGAGAATAGGTAACCAGGGTTTGTAGTATCCACCACTATTTCCTTGCAAATACTGAAATGAAACATAATTATGAATACGTGTTTATTGTTCGTTCTATTGACATCACCTATTATATATATTAGAGTCGCAAATATCACTGGTATACCCTAAGCATGGCACATCAAAAGACTAAATCCAAATATGAACCATCAAATTGCATCAGCGAGAAAGTTATACGAAACTAAATACAGGTTCACAAATTCTATATGGCTTTTCTAAGCATAACCCATCAAAGTTTTTAACGAAGCATGGATCATCAAATAATAAGACAAATAAATTTGTAAAACTATCAATTACGTGCATAGGTCTCTAGAACCGGCAATGCAACAACTTATATTTTCAATTAATCAATAAACATTATTCAAAATTAATCAATTCAAATCATATTGGTCTAACTCTATATAATCAATTCAAATTAGCCTAATACCCAAAGTGGTCTCAACCCAAACCCTAGTCACAATAAGTTTAGCAATACATAACCATGGGTTTCTTAAAACCCATAAAAATAATAATCAAGAGAGAAAAGATTAAACCAATGGCGTCGTCTTTCTCCCTATCTATGCTTGAATGGCTTCACGGTAGCTTCTTCTCTTTCCTTCTTCTCTGGCTTTCGGCTATGTAGCCGCAGCTTCTAGTTGTCGGAACTCCCCCCTTTTTTCTTTGTTCTCCCATGTTCATATATCTATCAGTGTTGCAAAGCACTTCGACCAAGACCTAACAGATATCACTGCCAAGGCCCAGTCCACACGGGTCCATCACTTCCCAAAGTCCAAAGCCATCACCAAAGTCCGGCAACGACCATATTCTGTTTGTCAAACCACCGGCCACCTTTCTCCACTGAACCAAATCAGAACAGCTAACGCATATCCCTCTCGTACACAGCACCGCTGCAGTAACCCTATTTGACCAACAAGTGGATTCATATCTTGCCATTTCGGTTCACAGCCTTACCGCAGCCATGAACCAAAGCCAACAGCTCTAGTTCCTTCATCCCCTCCGTGTTTCTCAGCCGTACTCTGACCTTTGCCATTAACATCAACTCTCACTGCCACAGCATAAGATTCCATCCAGCCATCACATATATCGTCCGTCTACAGTCCCCCACTGGCTACAACACTAATTTCTTCACCAATTTGAACCCCAGTTGACTGCTCCGTTGCTCACTCCATTTACGTCTGAAACACAGCCATTCCATGTCATTCTCCTAGCTTCCTGCTGCCAGTTCATTCCTCAATTGAAATATCAATACCCACGATCATTGCAGCTCGACTCCAACAGCAAATTGGGAGCGTAGAATGAACTTCATCTTGGGAACAGCACTACCAGCTCCAGCAAATCCTCCCAACAATCAGATTCACTCTATTTGGACTAAGAGCGCCACTTACTTCCAGCCAACAACATCTCCAACTCTGGTCTTTCGAATCAGCACACATGAACCCAAACTCCACTGCCATCTGCAATCTCTGCCACGGCACCATCTTCCATTCTCCCTTGTTGAACCGAGAGTAACGACTTCCATGAGTTCCATTGATAAACCATCACTACCAGCAGCTCCATTTTCGTCCAAGATCCATCGGTTACAATCACATTCACTTCAGCCAATCACCCTTATGAATTGAACAAACAGCTCCATCTCAAAACCCATTTAGATTACTAAGAAACATCATCACTGCCTTACTTCCCTTGCATCCAATATCAATCTTGTGACCATCTAACTTGAATCTGCAGTTCAGCCTCATAGCAGCAACACTTTCTTGTCTTCAACATGGATCCAACTCTCCACTGCCTTGCTTATTCTTTGACCAGCTAACCAACAGCACCGGACCACCTTCTACATCTTAACTTCTCTGCACTTTCACTTCTCAATTTGAAAGCAATAACTCGATCAACCAGTTCAAATCAACCAACAATGTACAGTCCATCTCTGAACTCCCGTTGTAGTGGCTCCATCTATTCACTTCGTCATTTGTGTCAGCAACTCGTGCAAGTCACCACTACTTCTTTCCCTGGCCATCTCGTCACGACTGCGCAGCTCAACCGAATCTGCCAATACAGCTCCAGTAAACCATTGTTGTTGTAGCCGGTGTAAAGACGACCACCACTCATCTTCATTTCCATCTCGACCAAATTCAGAATCCATTACGGCCTGTGGTTGTGAACTTCAGTCTCGGCCAATTACGTCTTGGCTTCCTTGTTCACGATCATAGCAGGGACAACTCTCACCTCAATAAACTTCAATCTGTATACATTTCAGTCCATGCCAGTCCACTGGTTATCATGGCTTGTCTCTGCCGTATTCAGTCCACATCATCGTCCTCCACCGGTGTCAATGGTACTGCACTGATTTCCATCTTCTCATGCCTTCTAACACTTTCAGCAGCAATCAATCTCAGCGCCAGCATCATCGTCCATACTTCCTCGTTCCCATCAGACACAAAACAAGCTCATAATCCTCTCCATTCGTCCGACCAGTTAACAGCATCGGCAGCATCAGCTCAGCTCCTTTTCCGGCCCTTCTCATCATTCAAAACGAACCCAAAATGGCCACACACTCCAGTTTTCTTCCCTGTAAGCAAATGGGTTATACCCAATCTCTACAATTCCATCTCCATTCAAGAACAACCGAGAGCATAAACGAGAACAGTCCCTTTGAGAGCTGATACTTTCTGATGAGAAATGAAAAGATTTGTATGCTCTTTTAACTCCCAGTAACTAACACGTGGTGATAATGAATCCAGGCCACGTTCACTCATCTTCTTTGCCTAAACCACTAGTGGGAGTTTCACACGCTTGAGTGAAATAAAATCATTTGTTTCCCTTTGATGCTTCTGTCCATGAAATGATGAAGTGGTGCAGCAACATAGGCAACCCAAAGCAACCACGGTTAAATGATCCCTGTCTCTTTGGTGCCTTTGAGTCGCGAACGCCAGTTTAGCTCCCAACTAAGCCATTTATTATCCGGATGATCCAATTTACTTGTACTTTCTAAAAAAGCACTGAAATAATATTATTAGCCAAGATATTGAGTCCTAGCTAATATAAATATGGGTATAAAATGTAGCACTTACGTGCTTATCAAACTGCACATAGTTGTAAACATGTTGATTCTTAATGTCTACATAATTGTACACCCGTTGATTGTCAATGTGTACATAGGTGTACACATGCTGAATATTAATATGTACATAATTACACACTTCTTGTACAACTTCTAATACGCGTACATGGAAATAAAATATGATTTTATGGATCACTCTTTGTTAAGGTAAGCGGGACCGTTATATATATACTCTACGAATAGTTTTGTGGCATCCTTGATCAATAAGGGAAATAAAAAATCATTTTATGGCACACTCTTTGTTAAGGTAGGCGAGACCGTTATACATATACTCTACAAACAATTTTGTCACATCCTTGATTAATCAGGTAGTCGTGCTTAGCGTGTCATCAAAGTTTAAGATAGTTCAAAATTACAACCTCCAACCTAAGAGATGCATCTAATTTAGTTTTCTTAAATGTGTACCGAATATGTGTTGACGACCTCTTACTCAAGAATGAGCTGATAAAGTTTTGCATGAAAATGAATGAAGGTGTCACTACATCTTTATGGTTAAATATATATTTACATGGAACCTACAACATAACTTTTTATCATGCAAATAGGTTGCTCGAGATGCAGTCTGTTGGTTCGGTTTTTATTATTTTCAACTAATTTCTCTCTAAATTGATGTTGCATGTACTATTTCTAGATGTATGGTGCAATAATATTTGTTCTGAAGATTTGAACTTATCCTCGAAAATGTTTGAATGTTTTAGTTAGTGGAACTTATGAATTTATGTTATAAAACAATAAATTTGATTGTTATTCTCAACCGTGGATACTCTTACAAAATTTTAGATTGATTCATTTCCTTTGGATTGTTCCTATATTTTTAGGTACTTTAAATTTTGAAATGAATTTCATAGTTGATGCTAAGGTTTTTAATGTCAACAGAGTTATACACATGTTGATTCTTAATGTGTACATAATTGTACACTTGTTGATTTTTTATTGTGTACATAGTTGTACACCTGTTGATCGTTAATGTGTATATAAGTATGATGATTGATTTTTTTTTTTTTGTTCGTTTGTAGGTTCTGATGATAATAAAGGGATTATTTAGCAGATATGAGAGATGGAATCCAGTTCACCCAATTACTGGAGTATTTTGGGGTATGTGATTGGGGATTGGATGTGGTGATGGTTGGGTATCGGGTTTTGCTCATGAGGTGTTAGTCATGTGTTGGGTTTAGTGTTGGTACAATTTTGTTGGTGTTGGCATTGGTCTTCCCACTAATTTGATTCTTGAATCTCCATACGAAGGTACGTTTTACTTGTGCGAGTTACAAAACTTAGCTTTTATTTTGTTTGCGAACTATATCATCAAAATATGCAGATAATTTCAGTCTAAGCATGTCGAATCCAATGGACCAGTACGAAATTGCGTACATTCATTGTTTCATGTAGTTAAAAGTATAGTTAAAGTGTATACCGTTTGAATGAAAATAAATAAGCGGTAAGGATGATAGCCTGTTTGTTAATTTAGATTATATTTTTCCAATTTAGTCGTATTATGCATGTCTATGTGAGATGATGCAAAATCATATCACATGTTAGATTCTTAATGTGTGCAAGAACGTGAATGATGGTTCTTGACTGAAGGCTCACTCAGAGTTGTCAACTATCTTCTACCATAAATTACTTCTTCTTGCTTTGGGGTGAATTTTAATTGACATTCAACTCTTTTGATATTGAATTGGTAATGTGTACATAGTTGTACACATGTTGACTTTAATGTGCACATATTTGTAGACATGTTGATCGTTGATGTGCACATAGTTGTACACCTGTTAGTTGACGTGCACATAGTGTACACCTGCTGATTGTTAATCTGCACATAGTGTACACCTATTGATCGTTAATCTGCACATATTTGTACACCTGTTGATCGTTAATGTGAACATAGTTCTACACATCTTGATGGTTATGTGCACATAATTGTATACATGTCATTGATTGTTTAAAAATGTTCCAAACAAATGTTTGTGCCCGTTATTTTGTTGCACCGGTTAATTTTCATCCCTCAAGGTTGAGTTTATCCAAATCAGGCTAATTCTTTGGTTTACAATAGTGAAACCTTAAGGAAAACATATTCTATTATTGTTTGCAGTGTAAAAATTTAAGGAACCAGTAATTTATTGTTGTCCGGTGTGTCGTGTCTTCTTATAACTTGATTTCTTAGACTTGAACAGACAAATTATCTGTTAGTATCTCAAGTTCTCAACCTTTTACTTTATCTCAATTGCAGGTGTAGTGAAGGTCAAAGATGATAGAGATGATTCCCTAACTTATGTTGCTATGCTTGCAGCCCTATATGCTGCAACACAATGAAATGTATTTGGTCTAGTTGTATTGTTGGTTCCCTACGTTAATGTTGGTCTCGGCTGATAACAAGATTTTGTGCATTAGGCTTGCTTTGGTGAGTTTGTCCTGTGCCGAAGGTATTCTGAATTTTTCTCATATGTGAGTGTGGTATCCTACGAAATACATTGTTCCTCAACTTTCAAAGCAAATTTCTCATTCGTATTTCTTGTCGTGACCACGTAAACCACTATTTAAAATTCGCTGCTCCTGTGTAATAAATATACGGGAGATTTAAACAACCTAGGTTTGCAACGAGTTTTTTTTACCAGATTCATATTGATTAGTATAACTATGCCTATAACATTTATCATTCCTAAGACTATAGATTTTCCTTTGTTGGTTTATTTATTTTCTTTTCCATTTGTATCTCATTTGTTCGGAACCCCTGATTTCTTTCCAAATTTTCCTTCGTTAGATCAAGTTGTGTAGAAGATGGATAGCAATAACGACGTTTTGGCACATTGTTCGGAACTCCTCATGGATATATAGCGTATTATGTGGTCTGGATATTGGATTTTCTGATTTTTACAATGTGTACATAGTTGTACACAACATTGTAAACTAGAATTCTAAAAAATAAAAATTATATAGTCATATAGGTACTCCTTTTGTAGATCTCAGAAAGACATTTCCGAATATATAAAGTTTGTGAATTTTGGACGAGCGGTTCGAAAGATAAATTGTTTTTTAATTATTTATATATATTACTTGATAAGATTTCTATGATTTTTGTGTAAATTTACAAACTTTTGGTTGGCAACCTAGCAACAAGTTGGGCTCCAACACCTTTTTGAATAGCAATACCTAATCGATGAAAAATAAACCTACCAGCACCACTACTAGCGTCCTTGCTAACTAAACAATTCTTCAGACGCTTGAAAAAACATAAAGTATCATCTCCAAGTTCTCCTAAAGTATAGAAAGCAAGAACACCCAAACCATAACCATGTGATGCGCACCTGTCCAAGTATTAAGTGCGTTTTCGCGAAACAACACTAGAAATAGCTTTGCCTGGAACAAAAGAGCGAGTACCTTCACCTGTGAAGGGAGAGACCCCTGTAACATCCATCCAAACATCTTAGCCATTTTCCCAGTTAGGAACAAAGATATCAGCAGGCCGCAAATCATTACCATCATCCGAAAAAAATCCGAGGGACACCTTCTTATGCGCAGGTACACCAGCCTTATAACAAATATCAGCGATAACATGACGAACAAAGTCATGCCGAAACTTGGGTCCAATATCCTTAGCGCAATGAAGTGCGTGATCACCAAAGATATCCATAGGGCTATTGCAACTTGAGCACAAACCATTCTCAACAAAAAAAGGGATGCCCAGGCGGTAACAAAGAACAACTCTGAACTGTCTAGGCCCGAGACATTGATTAAGCACACTAATAGGTACATCTAATAAGTAATCTAGTGCATGCTAAACTCTATTACACTGCCACAAAATGGAATCTCTTGCAGACATATAAAATTGGTCGGGGATTTTCTTTTTAATAGCATCAAAATAGGTAATCGCCAGGAGTGCGTAGGAAGGGGGGGGAAGTATCATCGACACAATAAGAAGAAGGCAGTCCACATACCAGAATAAAGTTCGAAGAGCCAACTGATAAGAAGAACCTTTGTTTGGTGGGGATAAGTTACCAAGGATCACCTTTTGCAATGAAGCTGTCTGACTTTGGGAAGCAAGATAACAGTAAGTGCGGGTGTGTGGCATGGTATAAATGCCCAAGCCACCATCTTTGATAGGCAAGGTATCCAATCTCTCGCGTAAAGGACCAAACCCGATCCATCACTAAAGGATTTTGGAGTCTTAAGTACTTGAGCAAATGATCATCGAAAAGCTCTGTCTTGTTGAAGGGTCCGCGACGGGATTGGTAGTACGCAAAGCAAAATATAATCTAGAAACGCCCGTGCAATTGCGAAGTAAAAGCATCTCACTTTGAGGATCCTTGAGTTTTTTGATAGCAGACATAAGTTGAACAGTCTTGTCACCAATGAAGTTCGAATCCAAACTCACAGGACCACCCAAGAGTTTAACACCATTAGACTCGGTCTACCAATATCATGAGGGAAAACACCATCAACAATACTTCTAGGATCAACAAGAGGGCCAAAAGACTTGTTTTCTTGATATCGAGGTGTAAACCCCTACCCGCCCTTCATTTTCTATAATGCGCAAGGCCTTGGACACCTCAAGCGTATCACCAATGATTGTACCATCATCAAGGTACCAGGCATGCAAATCGAGTTTGCAACTGGAAGCAATAGTCTTCACTATAGGGTGAAGAGTCAAAGCAAATAACAAGGGACCGAGGGGTCACCCTGGACTCCGAGAGTAGAAGACAAAATATATTGGTCTTAGTAGAGTTTTGCGGGTCTCATATAACACTAGTGGAAAATTGATTTTTAACCACTTTCTAAGATTTAATAAAACAACTCGTGATAGCAAGAACTAAACATTGGTGCAATGGCACACAAAATGTTTAAAGTGGAATAAAAAATTAAAAAATAAAACTTGTCTCTAAAACGATTTGTTTTCTTATGGGTATTTTTGTAAAAGTACAAAGTTTAAAGAACCACTGTGAGAGCAAATGGTTCCTATATCCCTAGATTTATCCTGACCTCTCTCTTGCTGAAACTTTATCTCTCTCTCTATCTATTTGTAATCTAACATGTACGCCTCTTTCTTCCATCTTCTCCATCTCTTCCACTTAAGATGAAACTGAAACTACCAAACCCTAACCCTGAAGCTACCAATCCATCTTCTTCTTCTACATCTCCTTTCAGTCACCATCAGCACACGACCACCGACAACTTAATAATACCCAAAAACCCTAAACCCAAATCTCATCTTTAAAGTTTCAGATTCTCGACAATACCAAAAGAAAGAAAAAAAACTTCCATATTTCTTTCCCAACCCTAGATTTCAAATGGCTAGGAGTTTCGTTTTTCTCTTCCTCTCTCCTAAAGATTCTAGGGCGTGCTTTTGCTTCATGGCGGAGATTGCAGTAACTAATATAGACACTTCATCTCGATTGCCGGTTAGTCTCGATCTCTCCCTCTCTTGTACTGTGTTCTATGAGTTTAATTTTGATTTTATTCTAATTCAATTTTGTTTGGTTGAATTACAGAGGAGAAAGAAGAGATATCTAAAGTTTCAAATGAATCGATGATGTTTCAACTGGAAAAATCAAGATGTTAATAATAGTAGTCCAACACTACTGGAAGAAGAAACTCCAGTTGGATCTAATGATATTGGTTCGAATTATGATTTTGAAGAAATTGGACCAGTAATTAAAGGAAATGTATTCCTAAGGTTCCAGGAAATTTTAAAGTTGTTGATCTGAGTTTGATTGGTAACTTTTTTCCACAAATTTTTTGTTCCATTTTTATACCTAGTTCTTCATTATTTAGTAATTTGGTATGACAATTTCGGATTTTTTCTTTCAAGTATGACAATTTGGTATTTTAAGATTTGGGTTAGATTTGATTTTTTTTATTTATTCTAAATGTCCGATTTTTATGATTCACAAAGTAATTTGCAGAAAAAGAATTCATTTTTATTAGCTTCTAAGGACCCCATGGATGCAGATGTATGTGTGTTGTCTACTTAGATTGGAGTGGCCGACTTTCCATACAAACATTAGCAAATGATGTTTCTTGTTAACTATTTGTTGAAATGCTTGATAGAAAATAATGTACAATTTTGCTTTGGTTCTCAAAGAAGCCACGTGTTTTTATAAAAACTAATGTCTGGCCTTCAGTTGTGTATCATAGGTGTTGAACCAAGAGTCTATGGTAATGGAGTTTACACAGGGTTGAGGAGTTCGGGTGAGGGTTATATTATATTCTTATTGAAATTTTTCAATGATGGTTGCAAATTATTATTGATAAAAAATAAAGTAAAATTGGCCTTATCTGTGTAAATTTGGTTGTTGTTCTATCCATTTTCTTTTAAGAAGTAGTGGGAAATTTTGAATTAAGTATTGGAATTTCATACATGGGATTCCGATTAAGTTTTTTCAATTGTGTTACTTTCCAATCAGTTTCTTACTATCTCAAAATGACTGACTAGGAAATTGGCGAGATCATGTCGAGATGGAAAAGCACTTGCATGGCAGGTGACAATTACAAAACTCTGACCATAGCAGGTAAATTGTGAGTTCTAGAGATGCACATGCACAAAATACAATGCATATAGGCTTTTGAGTTTGCGGGTATGAAATATAAGTTTTTTTTTCAATTCTATGAAGAATTTTTATAAATAGTGAAAGAGAATTACAGAAAAATGAGATGCCTGTAAGAAGAATGAGATGCCTGGATGAAAAAATTTGTCAGCTATTGCGAGGACCGAGCTGGAGAAGTATATATTGCGTCCATGTCTGTTTATCTCGTGTCTAATGTAACTTTTTTGGGTCAAATTGCAGCTGTGGTGAGGACTAGCGTCCATTAAATGAGTTAGTCATCTTCCAGCTCGGGTCCGAGCACCCTAATGGCCGTTACAACATTTCTTTATGTAAGATTTTTGGTGAGAAAAAAAAGGTTTCTACAAGGAGCAGAGACTGAATTGGTATGCTATGTTGTTAATGAAACTAGATTTATTCAAATTTTGTTTTGAATTCTCCAGAATACTAACAACACTTATTAGTTACCTCTTGGCAGGTCTATGTGAATAAAGGAGAGCAACATAAGAGAGCTAGTGAAACAGAACCAAAGAAAGTTGTGTTGCGCAACTCAGGTTCGTTCTCTTGATTATTTAACATTACATAAAACTGATTTTGCAACCTTTCCGATTTTTATGATTCACAAAGTAATTTGCCGAAAAAGAATTCATTTTTATTAGCTTCTAAGGTCCCCATGGATGTAGATGTATTTGAACACCACGCTGTATTGAGTCGCTACAGACTCTAGCCTATTACAAGTTAACTTCGGACTGGAATGTAGTTGAGCCTAGCCAATCTCAAACTGATCAAAGTACAGTCGCGTTCCTTATGCCTACGAATCCTAGCGGACTCTACGTGATAGACGCATTTATGTGTCTATTTTATTCTCAATTGTGTGTATTGTTAGTGCTCGATTTTTTATTTATTATGTATTTTTATGTCTTTGTAGGTGTTTTGGAGAAATACACTTGCGCAGAGAAATTGGCTCGAAAAGTGGTGATTGAAGTCCCGAGAGAGGATTACTAAAGGCACCGCGGAAGTATGTTGAAGACGCCCCAGAAAATAATATTTACACCCAGGATGTGTGTTATTTACACCCTTCAAATGGATAAGGGGCGCCCAGTTGAATAAGGGGCACTCAAATTACTATAGGCAGACCGGAATTTGTTAAGGGTCACCTTCTTCTCTAATTTGAATTTCAGGTTTTGGCGGGAATAATTTTTGCAGCGAGAACAGTTTAGGGTTCGAGTTTTGGGGAACTTCTGAAGAGATTCAACAGCTCGATTTAGTTTGTTTGGACCCTTTACGACTACACAGGGATGATAACTCGGTTTGATTCAATCAATTTTGGTTGGATATCGAGTTTCATGATCAAACAGGGCATGAACTCTTCACGGGAATTTCAAAAGATTGAAATGAGATTCAATGGAGATATCTCTGTTGGATTGGACTTCAATTAGTTAAACATGCTATATATGGTAGTTTAACTCGACTTAGTTGGGTTGGATATTTGATTTGAAAGAAAACGGGGGAAGATAAATAACTCTAGACTTTTGAGTTTTATAAAGAGAAGTTACGGGAGGTTTTTACGTGGGAATAGAATTGATATCTTCCTGTTACATCCAAACAGGGCCGATAAGTGGTGGATATTCGAAAAAGAGGAAGAATTCTTCCTCCTGTCGGTTAAACAGGGTAATGGCAAATTACGAGATTTTACGTAGGTTATAATGGGAAGTTGCATGGTATTTAAGAGAATATATTCTCTCAAGATCTTTTTCTAACGAATTTGGAGAGATTTTGGACGGTTGGACAAACTCATAACGCGTAAGAAAAAGGAAAGATAAAATCCGTCTTTGGAAAGAAAACTCGAGAAGGGATGGTGGGAGTTTGGGGTGAAGGCAGAGGCGGAGGAACGAAGATTCGGAGCACAGAATTGTTGTTGTTGTTGTGCAGCTATCAAGAACACGAAGAACATTGGACCAACAAAAGCAATCGATATTCTTCTACACTATAAATCAGCCGTTCTTCTACGGTCTTAAATTGTAACAAAGCTTTCGTAACGAACGTTAAGTGTTGCCCAGATTCTCTCGTATTATTATTCCTCTACAATAAAAACACTTTTTGAGCCATTTTTCTATCTTATGAGTGTGTTTTGAGCATGATGAGCTAAACCCCATCACCTGATTTAATGGAGAAAATTGGGATTTCATCTATGTGGTAACTTGAATTAATTCTTATTTACTTTTTGCAATGTTTATTAATTGTTTTATGATTTTTATTAAATGATTGTTATTTCAATTGATGGGTCATGCTTAGTTTAAATGATTTGATGTCCGTGCTTTAGATTTACAGTCATTGCTTTCAAAAATCTATCTTGGCAAATATTAAGAGTTAATAAAATTTATTATTTGAGCCATAAATATCCTAGGATTAATTTTTGAACCACATGAATATGAGAAATAGTGAAATCCACGAGTCCCAAAGAATTCTTACTCTTGTTACCTTCTTTTCTATATTTTTGTTAGTATTAGTATTTTCTTCAATTAAGTCTAAAATCAACAACTTCACAAGTCCTAGAATCAAACCCTTTTCTTACCACTTTGTAAAAACTACATCACTACGCACTTGATTCCTTAGTTGATCTCACCCACAACTAAGAGTTTCTATGACCCAAGTTGAAGACTTAAACAATCTGTCTCACACGGAAAAATCTATTGAATAGATAAATGCATGTCTCCCCCACATGAAATACCTACGATATTTTATTCGGTATTTTGATAAATCAAGGTGAACATGAACCAATTGATACAGGACTTATATTCCCCTAATAACGGACTAGTAATATCAATCACCTCACTATAACTTAATCGTATGAAAGCGAACAAGATATTGTGGAATCATAAACGATGATACGAAGAGGTTTGTGATTACTTTTTATCTTACCTATCGGAGATTCTCCAGCAAATTTTAGAGAATATAGTACTTAATATGATAGAAAAAAGTAAGATCAGAACACGCAACTACAGAGAAAATAGTTGGGTATGGCTTCATAATCCCAATGAAGTCTTTAAGTCGTTAACCTATAATGGTTTTAGAAAAACCTAGGTTAAAGGAGAATCGACACTAGTCGCAACTAGTATCACACATGAGGTGTGGGTATTATGTTTCCCAGTTGCTAGAGTTCTCCCTTATATAGTCTTCAAATCATGGTTTACAATCAATGTTACCTTGGTAACAAGGCATTCAATATTCACCATTAGATGAAAACCTTATTAGACTCAAGCTAATATCTTCCATTCGTTAGATTGACTTAGCTTGTTACAAATGAAATGTACCTCATTTAGATATGGATAACGCATTCTAACGTTTACACTTTGTTGTCTCAAAAATAGTTAACCGAAGTTAGCCATATGAACACTTTCATAACAACCTTGTTCATCTTAATCACAACTAGTTCAAATGACTCAAATGAAACTATTAATAGAGTTGTTTAATTGTTTATATTCTCATAGAAGTATACAAGACACAATTGAAGCAAAATCGGTTTTGATTCACTCGAATCAATTCAAGAACATTTTAGCCATGCTATGCAAAGATTGCATTTCTTATCATATAAATGTAGTTGTTCATGAATAATCGATTTTAGAACTTAACCCACTCAAGTATGCAAACGTGTACGCATACTTAGAGTTCCGGACTTAGTCTGTCCGCCGGTATGCGTTTTCACGACCGAACTCAGCTGACTTATTATGCAAACGGGTACGCATACTAAATTTCCGAACTTGAACTGTTAAGCAAGTACGCATACAGGTATGCATACTAAGTTCCCGGACTTCAATTGTTAAACCAGTACGCATACGGGTATGCATACTAAGTTCCCGGAATTCTATTGTTAAACCAGTACGCATACGGGTATGCATACTAAGTTCCCGGACTTAAAATAACTTGCAACAGTTAGCATACAAGTACACATATTGTGATATATCCAATCAATGGTTAAATGTTCTAAACTCCCATTTTAATCATTGAAACATTCTTAGAAGACGGGAATAGCTGTCTCACACAAACTATTAGCTTCAAAGCAATTTTCAAGTGATCAAACGATCAATACGAAGCGCATTCCGAGTCTATATCAAATGACTGTCTCATACAAATCATATAAGATGTTACCAGGCAATTTTTACATGATCATCTTTTGACTTTCGTCAAGAATGAAAGATGAACTTGGTTAAAGCGAAAGCTTACCAACACATATTTCGAGAAATATGTAAGGGAGTCAAACTCAGCTCGAAATATTAAATGTGTATACATTAAAGTCTATATAGCTATATGACATTTGTATCAATAGGAGATAGAATAAAAATAGACTTCTCGAGTGATAGATGAGTTCAAGTCTCCACATACCTTTTGTTGATGAAGTTCCACAAGCTCCCTTAGTAGTTCCTCGTCTTCAATCGATGAATGTCGTGAAGTCTAAAGCTCAACTACACATTTTATCCTAATCCAAGACATAGCTATAAGTAGACTAGAAATCAAGACTTATAGTTTTGACAACTAAACTTGACAAAAAAAAAACTTGAGATATCAACTCTTATGAGTTCGACTTTGAGCAAAGGTTTCTCTGAGTCATAGCCTCAACCATTGTTGTTGTTGTTGGGCAGTAGCTAACCAGTGAGGAGACAACAAAGATTTATAAACAGATTTAGTAGTGAACTTACCTGATTGAGTAAGGTACCATTTAATACGATCATCTCTAGAGTATGGGATTCGAATGCGTTTAATTTGAGTTATTCTATTGTCATCAAACAATCCACCAAGAGTAGCTTCATCCCATTCCTTTGAATAGAGATCTATGAGATGAGAGACTTGAGTATAATCTTGAAGATTATACTCGGTTAGTCGAACAAAACATGGTGATTGTTCACCAATGAATTATCCACCGTGATAATAATATCTTGACCACTTGCTACCTCCCATATATGATATTTGCTAATAACATCTAAAAACCGCTAAGTATTCCTTTCTACACCCAAGTACTCTTCCTCTTAAGCTAATGTAAAGGTTGATATTTCTGAAATACTTAGATTTTAATACTTGAGACGATAAAGCATGCATCGTGTCAGTAACTCTCCTCCATGTGATTCTAGTAAGAAATAATAGATTAAACATTCGAATATTTTTAAAACCTATACCGCCATGTCTTTTAGGAATGCACATGCTTTTCCAAGCCTTAGGTTTAAAAATATTCTTTTACGATGTTGACCCCATCAAGACAATATATACGTTGTATATGTATCTAATTGTTTTAAGATGGAATCGGAATTGGAAAACATGTCATATGCTATGAAGCTACCGATTTCAGAATTGATTTTATTTGTATTGCTCTACCAGATTGAGGTATGAGTTTTTATTGTCATACATCTAAATGTTTTTTCATTTGCTCTACCAAAGGCTGGAAACACAAAGCTTTATATCGATTAAGAAATAAAGGTACCCCTTAACATTTATTGGTAAGCTTCACAGTATTCATTTGTAACATGTTAGCGATTTTAGTTTGTCGGTACCTATATATGTTCTTACTAAAGTCTATGTCACTTTTGATAGGGTTAATTACCTGACAAGAAGCACGACTGAACCTTTTAAGGATATCTTGAGCATACCTAAGTTCAGACGATTTTGCTTTAAAGAATAGTAGGACATCATCAGAAAAAAAAAAAAAAAGTGACACTGACGGTCCTGTTCTAGCAGGTTTAACTCCATGAAGAAATTTATCATTTTCATCACTAGAGTGAAGCCTTGACAGAGCATCCATGAAGATTATAAACGAATAAGGAAACAAACAATCACCTTGTCGAAGTCCCCATGATGGCTGAAAAGAAAAACAAGGAGTACTATTTAGAAGCAACTAGATAGTAGGGGTACTTATACATTGGTACACCATATCACACAAATCTTTAGAAAACCCTATTCGTGATAATATATCTATAATGTAATTTCATTCAAGCCTATCAGACGCCTTAGACATGTCTAACCTCACAAGTATAACACCATATCTATCTTTTCTCCGTTTCATTGTTCTTAATAGTCTTGATCCCATGTTGTATAATGCCAAAAGTAGTCTAACTCCAGAGTTAGTTAAAGCGTCTTTAGAGTAGAGAAGTTTAACATCAATATTATCATGAGTTTGCACATTGTTATTCCAAACATTCCCTATAATAACCTTATAATCCTTATGTCCTAACCTGGTATTCAAACATGCATTTAAAGGCTTATCTTTACTTATATCATTAGACTAAGTAGTTCAAAGCACCTGCAGCATGGTCCAAACTTACAGAAAACAACTTATTAAGTCGAGACAAAGGAAATTATCATGCCGAGTAGTATTAGCTAAAGCACGGTTTCGAGACGAACCCCAAAAAAGAATCTCCTTGCTTGTGATTAGACCAAGTATATGGATTTCCTATCGGATAACATCAATGAAACCTAAATCATGAATACATTGAGAAGTTAGAGCATGTTTTTTTATTGGGATTGTTTATACATCCTACTTTTTTCGATGAATGCAAAGTTGCATATCATAAGATTGTAGAGAAAACATCTTGTGACTTCAATGGGGACTTTGGTATCAATTCTCGTTGATAATAAAGATCAATACAATCAACTTGAAGTCTTTTGAGACTAGCTTCACAACAAGCTCTAACATATTCAGATCCCCACGGATCGCCATACCCCCATCTCCAAATCTAACAAACAAATTTGGTAGCTAATTGAACTCTTTCTCTCTTACCCACAAGTGCTTTCCCAAGTAGAATTTCATTAGTAAAAGGACCATAATATCTGATGTATCCAAGAATGTAATACCCTTTTCAATGGCGTGATAAATTAGAGCAATCATATCAGATTCAGGTTTTGGAGGACCATAGAAAGGCCCGGCATGCCCATACACCCAAGTCCTTGTTTTGATACTTCAAGACCTTGTAACCCAATTTCATCTTCCCTACTACAAATTCACCTTCCATTTTTTTCTTTATGTTTTCTCTGTTTTCTTGATTTCTTCTAGGATCTAATATCTTTCCTCCCCTCGCTTCTAAAATTCATTAGCAAATTAAGAAATTATCATGCCAGGTAGTATTAGCTAAAGTACGATCGAGACAAACCCTAACAAGAGAATCTCCTTGCTTGTGATTAGACCAAGTATATGGATCTCCTGACCAGATAACATCAGTGAAACCTAAATTATGAATACATTGAGAAGCCAAAGCATGTTTTTTATTGGGATTGTTTATACATCCTACTTTTTCAGATGAATGCAAAGTTGCATCCAGGTCTCCAATAAGAAACCAAGGGTAGATATACGAGAGAAGAGAGCCGGTCCATTGCGAGACCATTGAAGGATTTTCCATGTTCATGGATAACGCCATACATATAAGATAGAACTTAAAACCCAACGAAGCATCCGTCTTTAAAAAGAAAAAAAGATAAGTTTTATCTCTTCTGAATGATTTCCATAAAGAAACCGTCTTTCCATATGATAGCCAACCCACTGGACAAGCTATATAAACCACGAATCCAAGAATTTGGATTACCAAATTCCTTTAAAATACGTCTTATTTTTCTTTTTCGGTTCCTCGGTTTTACGATATTAATATAGTATGCGGGAGAGTGGGTAGTTATTTCATTTTCGAATGATTTTTGGCCAAGGGATTTCCTATCCCTTAAACATTCCAAGCCGATAATTTCACGAAAGATATGTAATTAGAATTATAAGACAAACTACGCAAGACTAATATTTTAACTAAGACTACCAAAACTAATGCGCACACACAATATCACACAAAAAGTAGCAATAAAAATAAATGGCAATTTATAAGAGTCAAGGAAAGAAAGAAGAACACCTTTCGGTTCTGTGCTTTGCAAACATGTGTTTCATGAGTATCTCTAAGTTGAAGAGGCTTCATGACAACCCCAATCAACACTCATTTCCTCCATTCTAAGTCTCTTACTTCCTCATGGATCCACAACAGGTTGAATTGCACTGACGTGACCGTATGAAACTTTTGGGGAAAATCTTGAAA
>JAJJWW010012386.1:0-10137 GCA_023531295.1 Papaver armeniacum | reverse complement strand
TAACGAAGGTTTCAAGATTTTGTTGCTCAACTCTTTTTTCCAGGATGAACGCCGAAACATTTTAGGGGACATTAAGTCATTCAGAATGCACGATCTTGCAGTATTAACAGCTGGGGGTGAGTCTCGGATGTTGAAGATTCCAACAGATGATGTTCCAGAAGTTTATGATAAATTTATCAGATTTCGTCGCTTAGGGTTACAAGTCCTTCATTTTGGTGTCTCAACAGCAATTCCGTCAGAGACTTATCATTCAAAAAACAGCGCACTTTTGTTTATTTTAGATTCTCGCTCAGATTTTGTCATTTGCTGATCAAATTTGAGCTGGGGTTTAGTTTTTCATTTTTTTTATTGTTGAGGGCTTGTATTTTTTTATAAAACTAAATATTTTTACCATAATAAAAATAAAATTGTGACTACAAGTAAGAAACTCAAAAAATAAAAAATTATTCAAATATAATTACAAGATATATGTTGTATTTTACATTTTGAAATGAAAAAATATCATATGAAACACAAATTATATATATTTTTATATACGAAAAGTACCACAGGAATCACATATGAGAAACTAGAACATTTTAGGAGACTTATATTGTGCAATATTGATGTTTCATCCATACAAGATGTTTATTGTTCGTAATACGAAAAAAGAAGACTAATATTGATTAGATAGCGTAACTGTAGCACCCCAAAATCCAGTTGCTTACTAATCCAAAAGATCAACTACATAATGAGGCATTAAAGATCCAAATCATTTACTTAAACATCCAAAATGGAAAATGTGTTACAAAACTTAACCCAAAATTACCCATACACTATGATATTACATAAATGAAAATCTCTCAAGTGATATGAATATAATAATGTGTTGTTTTACATATTAACAAAACAATACATATATAAAAGATATATACAACATCTCTAATAATTTCGATAAAGCTTTAAAAGCTACAAAAACGAAAATATTCGCGTGCACCATTTCTTCTGATTATTGAAATAGAAAAGAGTGAGCACATCATCCTAAAGGGGTACTCATTGGAAACATATAACTCTCAAGTAATCACTAACATACTTCATAGTTCTACTATATAAAAATAATTAAACTTCTTTTACATCCAACACAAGGCAGAAGATTGCTTCAAATTCACTTTCCAAATATTGTTTCCATTAAACAATATCTATGAAAGATCCACCACCAGATGGATCTACATAATTAATAATAAAATAACTTACAACATATTTTCTTCTAACCTCGTCTCACTCAAAGGAGAAGAAGATGCTAGAGTAACTCCAATTTCAAATGACAATATCTTCCCCACGAAATGCGTACATCTCATGATTCGGATATTACCATCTAAGTCTAGAATATATAAGGGTTTGATTACTATGACCATATCGCATATTCATGGTGGGTCTCATCCGAACTTGATTTTCCTCAATGAGCAACGCCTTAGTAACCGGTCATACTACTAAGACCGAACAATCAAGCATAACATACGTAAGACCAATCTCCCAAGATAAAATATGTATTAAAGTAATATTGGGTTATGCAGTCCCTAGATACCCCGTGATACCCTAATGTGTCTCGCAGGTACCCCAAAGTATTGAGTCCTTCCCCTATTGTGTATAAAATAAGTATAAAATAATAATATCCAACCGCGACTGCCACCAGACAACTTTGAGGGTGTAGTAAACTCTACAGGCTGCTTTTACGCCTAGCTGTAGTAATATTGCCTGCTTTTACGCCCCTATTTAATATTGGCTGCTTTTACGCCCCTATTTTACTTAGCAAATATCTATGGGGAAACCACAGACTCTCATCGCTGAAAATTGACATCGGATAATAGGCAACATACTCATTCCAAGACATTCAAATGTAATTTCATACAAACATGCTCACAAATATTAAACATGTTGTTTATGGAAGCAACCAGTGTAAGCTGACATGGGTTTTTGTGAACGTATCATAGTTTGGAAACTGGAGATAACTTGAGAAGAAAGTTTTCTAGTATTAGAGTTTGGTTATGTATAGAATTTTCTAGAAGAGTTTTTGTTTTAGAGTTCGATCTTGTTAGGAAAGTCTTTTGCTAGAGAGTCAAGTTTGTTTATCTTTAAATAGTCTGTTGAGCCATGAGAATATACACATCAATAAAGATTTTTTTTTAGTTACGTTTGAGTTTCGTTTTTTAATACATCTTTGATATTTAAGTTTTGTACACCTAAGAAGACAGAATGTATAACTTGCAACTTCCTAGTTTCTGAAAACCAAATCGCATCCATCCATCCATATGTTTCATGTAATTACCACACACTACTATTCGGTCGTTTGTGTTATCACCCGAGTCAGGTGGATTGGAGAACTAGCATTGAATCCGTCGGTGAATGTCTTGGTCATTCCATTTTAGGCTCACCCAACCAAACTGCTTTGGAAAAGGGACAATCTATTACCAACTACTAGATGGTCTCACTGATCGTGTGACACATGAGGCATTATCTTTCACTTGCACACAAAAATTCCTCGAGGCATACTTGCGGACCCCAACCTGTATTTAGTGTTTTTAAAATTGGGGGCCTAATTAAACCAACAAATTGTGTGAACATAAGAGATTTAGAAAGTGAAACGGTGGGATTATTTATCATGTATTCCATTCTTGAGGTGGATGATATAAACGAATGGATTCCCCCCCCCATTACCTTTCTATCTGGCTCTGATCTTGACCAACATCCCACGGTTCTCAATCTATTTAGATAGGCGGGTTTAGGTGGAAGAATTCAGTTGACAAGATGACATCCAAAAGAGATGTACCTAATGTTTAAGTAGTCGTCCGTTGTGGTTTCTCGAGTAGATATTTTTTCCTGCACATACAACATTTATAATAAAAATATTGCCATATAACTAAAACTTGAATGGGATGAAAATACATCTTATAAGGAGTTTTCTACATTAAGCAATTGCACCCTTCATCCTTTTCATCAATCTGTTTCATTCGAAGAATTATGCCCAATGAAAAAGTAATTTGTCAAAAGAAACTTTTCATGAACATCGAACAATCCAAAAGTTTCAATATAATATCAAAATTTCTATTTGAACCGACCATTTAGACTAAAAGAAAACCGCATACACTCACACTAAACCTGACTACTTAAGTGAGGCGGGACTCACTTAAATGTCTATATGGTTTTTACGTGGTTCAAATGGTAGGTCTGTCCAGAACCACTGATATAATATTACTGTTGAAGAAAAACGCGACCGTGTCCGATTGTTGACACCTTTATCCAAAATAATGAATCAGAAAGAGTCTCGATATAAAAAAAAGTACCATGAGCATGTAGACAAAAAATCAATGAACAACTCTGAATGAGTAACTCCAAAAGGAAGTACCATTTTTTAGGGACCATGGTTTTTTTGAGGGGACCATGGTTTTATTAGGCCACCTTACCTATAGTTACAAGGGGTATCCTAAAACGTGGAAATGACTAACCTACCCTTAACCTAATTTAATTTAAAACCAACCTAATAACCACATGTATATATATAACCGCCACCTCCTTCCACCACCAACCACAGATTGGCACCACCACCGCCGCTTACCACCACCACCTCCTCCGATTATCACCACCACCAACCACCGATTACCACCACCACCTATATATATATATATAGCTTAATTTAAATCATTAACAAAGATATTCTCACAAACTCATTACTTGTCATTCATTTTTGGTTGAAAAAATGAGAAGTAATCATCAAAATGAGCTGAAAATGGAAGTTGCAGAGAGGTTTAATGGAGGTATTGCGCAATCACATATTTTACACATGCTCACAAATTCACTTTCCAAATATTGTTTCCATTAAACAATATCTATGAAAGATCCACCACCAGATGGATCTACAGAATTGATAATAAAATAACTTACAACATATTTTCTTCTAACCTCGTCTCACTCAATGGAGAAGAAGATGCTAGAGTAACTCCAATTTCAAATGACAATATCTTCCCCACGAAATGCGTACATCTCATGATTCGGATATTACCATGTAAGTCTAGAATATATAAGGGTTTGATTACTATGACCATATCGCATATTCATGGTGGGTCTCATCCGAACTTGATTTTCCTCAATGAGCAACGCCTTAGTAACCGGTCATACTGCTAAGACCGAACAATCAAGCATAACATACGTAAGACCAATCTCCCAAGATAAAATATGTATTAAAGTAATATTGGGTTATGCAGTCCCTAGATACCCCGTGATACCCTAATGTGTCTCGCAGGTACCCCAAAGTATTGAGTCCTTCCCCTATTGTGTATAAAATAAGTATAAAATAATAATGTCCAACCGCGACTGCCACCAGACAACTTTGAGGGTGTAGTAAACTCTACAGGCTGCTTTTACGCCTACCTGTAGTAATATTGCCTGCTTTTACGCCCCTATTTAATATTGGCTGCTTTTACGCCCCTATTTTACTTAGCAAATATCTATGGGGAAACCACAGACTCTCATCGCTGAAAATTGACATCGGATAATAGGCAACATACTCATTCCAATACATTCAAATGTAATTTCATACAAACATGCTCACAAATATTAAAGACTCACCATGCTCGCGAATAGAAAGATTAATTTTATTCCTCAATTCACTGGTTCATCCTTTGAATCGTTCATTGTTAATATAAACTAATTGTTAATCACATAAGCACTCTAAGAATTTAGCCAATAGGCTCACACAATGTTCAATATATTTCATGTAAGTTTCCAGTAATAGGTTAAGTAAAATATCTAATGGTTATAGTTTTATCAATGGTATATAATCATGATATTTAGTATTGTAGACATAAACCAATATCTATTTAACCAAATGGAATCAAATTGGTGGCATTGGAAAGGTATCAAGCTTGACCGTGAGGCACTTCACGGTCAAGTTGATCTTCCTGCGCAGAATGTCACCCCAGATTTTGTCGTTAAGCATCATAGGTGCGCCACTGTCCCCCTGTGGATTAAATACTGGGCACCGCTGTTAGTTGGTAAAAAGGTAGAGCCTCTCCCTAGGAAACAAGAGAAACCTCGTGCCGAATTGGCGACCTTTATCTTGTTTTGGATTTGCCATGACGTTTTCGAGTATAGTCCCCGTCACTACACCATTTTCAGGGAATAGTAACTGAAATTTGTAACAACTTATGGGAAGATACGAATTCGTAACACAAAACAGCAGTTTCACGCGTGATACCATTAAGAGCGAGCTTATGCCCATGGCTATACAAATGTCGCGTGTCGTTTCTTTTCCTCTGGATCCCATGTTCTCGAGGGGCTTGTATCGTCAGTTAGATCTGCTTTGCCATGACATCCGAAGGGTTGATGCAGCTCATGAGGTCGAGACTTTCATTCCTGTTTCTTTCATGCAGGTGTGGTCTTGGGACACTACACCATTTTAAGGAATTAGCGACCCAGATTAGCAACGGCACTAGTGTCGTTGCGAAATTTCTGTTGCCAATTGCCGTTGCTAATTTTTCGCAACAGAAATCATATGTTGCAAATTTTGCAACCGCACATGTAAGGTTGCGAATTGCAACTGCGCTGGGTTCAAGCGTGTGAAGCACGTGTGTGGTCGGGAACACTATGACTTATTTTTACACCCAATTCATAGTTTGGTCAAGTCTTCTTTTTTTTTGTTTCCACCCTTCAAACTTATCTACTTTATCTTTCCTTCTTCGGTTTTTCCTTCTCATTTCTCAACCACAGAAGTTTCATCTCCTCTATTTCATTCTGGATCTGCAGCTCTAAAGTTTTAATTCAAATGGATAAAGTATATACATAGAGATAAGAAAGAGTAAAGAACGCACGACAAAAGAAAGATCAGAAACCCTAATTTGTAATACATAGGAAGGATACGAAGAAAAAGAATATGTAGAAGAAGAAGATGAAGGCAAAGGATTTCACGCATGTTATCTTCTCTGTTCCTTGTGCCCTAGATTCAAAGGTCACGCTTACATAGGGTAATCAATTTCTCCTCTTTATTATTATTTGCTTTTAAATTTCTCATTGGTGTTGAAGAAAAAAAACTCTTATCTTTGAAATTATCTTCAGTTTTTCATCGCCTGAATTTGTTATTGATGGGTTAGTGTACTGCTATAAGATCCAATTAAAAGGTCAATTTTTTTTTTATTCGTCTCTGTTTCAATGTAATATGTTTATAAAATAGATGCTTGGATTTGATTTACTAAAATAATAAATTTGAAATCTTGATTTGATTCACAAATCATGCTTGCTGGTGGTATTGCTGCATATAATTTTTTCATTTCATCTCCCCTTCTCTTTGTTTCTCTCTCTGGGTTTTCATCCTCCTTGACAGCTTAAAGTGACCCAAAATGGCGGCAAGTCTTTAATTTTTTTAAGCTTCTTTGGTTTGGTGGGTATAATTTTGGATATGGGTACTGTTTTGTTTGTTGTGAAATTAGTTTTTCTTTTTTCATTTGTTGTATTGGGTTTGTATTTGTTCTTTGATTATTCATGGATGTAATTGGTGTGATTTTTTTGTTTTTGTTGAATGGGGTTGGTTTTGATTTCTTTAGTTATGATTTTCCATGTATGAAGAAGCTGTTGGTATTGTTGATTAATTTTACAAAATTAGCAATTTTCATTTCATCTCATTTGTTAATCTTGTGGTTGGTGCAATTTGATAATCATGTTCGAGTTTATGATATTGAATGGTAGATTCTTAATTGAGTCTATGCCAATCTGTAAGATGTTCTAGGCTTCAAGTTGTTGTTGGAATTTCAGTCTTAGCCATTTCAGGGTAGTTATTGTGATTGTTGAGGGATTGTGAGTTTATACATACAGTATGATGAACTCGACAATGATGCAACCACTATCATGAATCATTCTTCAGAAGCATGGGACAACTCAAAGATGTGGAAGTTAAAATTACAAATGTGGAACTATACTACAAGGCAGTTCATTTTTACTTGCAAGAGCACACAGATCTTATAATGTGCTTGCTCTTCGTGTGAACCATACTCGTGTTGTGGACATGCGCAAGGTTTGTATTTGTTCAGTTTGATGATTCTGTTTGTCTTCGACGATTGGTTTTTATCTTGGTGATCTCTGATTTGTGCTCTTGGTAATATATATATCACTTGTGTTTCAGGATGGTCACCAGTTCCTTGTGAAACCATACGTGGTGGCAGTTCAGAATAACAATATTTCTGCTTTGAATGAGGCATTGAATCAAAATTTTTATTGTGGGATCAACTTTAGTTGTTGATACATTTTGGGGTCATTTTGGTTGTTGACATCAAATATAATTTGAATATTTTTTGAATCTTTAATTTTTGGGATCAACATCGGTTGTTTACACCATATTTTTTATTTTTATTTTGGGATCAACTTTTATTGTTGACATCATATTATGTTTTTTCTTATTTTCTGATTTTTTTGTTTATGGGGACCAACTTTTGTTGTTGACACCATTTTTTTTCTTCTTCTTATTTTCTGATTTTTGTTTTTGGGATCAACTTCGGTTGTTGTTGACGCCATTTTTTTCTTCTTCTTATTTTCTGATTTTTGTTTTCGGGATCAACTTCGGTTGTTGACACCATATTATTTTTTATTTTTTTTCTGATTTTTTTTTTTGGGATCAACTTCGGTTGTTGACACCACGGGCGGTGGTGGAGGACTAGCGGCGGCGCCGTCAGCAGTGGTGGTGGTGCTGGTGGCGGTGTGGACTGGTGGCGGTGGTGGACTGGTGGCGGTGGATTGGTGGCGACGGTGGTGGTGGTGGATTGGTGGTGGTGGAGTTGGAGTTGGCGGTGGTAGACTGGTGGTGGAGTGCTGGTGGTGAAATGAGCGAAATATATTTTTTTAAAACAGAAAATGGGTCATATAGCCAAAAAAAAATTAAAATACGGTTCAAATAGACGAGTAAAAATTAGTACGTGTGAAATAGCCAAAAGAAAAATAGCAAGGATGAAACTGGATTCATCATGGCTCACTACAGGAAAAATATACATCTACAACTGGAGATTTACAACGCTTCGCTAAGTATTGTAGAAAGTCATATGTTTTACAACTGGTTTCAAAGGAAGAGTTGTCGTATATCATCACTGCCAACCCTTAGGAAACAAGGGGTTGCGCTAAGAAAACAAACGACAACTCCTTAAGCAAAACAGTTGCGATGACATTTAGCTATAACAACGTTGTTCCATACATGTAGTGACTTAGCCTATCACAATTCTCACAAGTGTTGTTGAAGAACACAAAAATATGATAATGAAAAATATGTTAGAGGGGAGATTCGAACATGAAACCTAGTGCATGGAAGTCTAGCTCATCAACCACCTTTCAGTTCACAAGTTTGGATTTTTTTTCTTTTTTTTAAATAGAAACCTACAACAACACTTATAAGTGTTGTTGAAGTAAAAATATATAATGTTGGAAAAAATGAGGTTATAGGGGAGATTCGAACATGAATCTACTGCATGGACGTCTAGCTCATCAACCATCCTTACCGTTCACAAGTTTTGGCTTTTTTTTTCTTTTTTTAATAAAAATGTATAACAACACTTATAAGTGTTGTTGAAGTAAAAATATAGAACATTAGAAGAAATGAGGATGTGGGGATTTGATCCTCAACCTCCTGTATGGAAGTCTACACCACTAACCATACCTACACTTTTTACATGTTCTGTCAAGTTTGTGGTTCTTTAATACACTAACTTTATGACAACCCTTCATAAGAGTTGTAAAACAAAATGTAATGCTCAAAAATAATGCTCAGTGATCGAGCCGCAAAGAAAGATTTAAGCCTTCTCTCGTAAACAATCACATACACGCCTTCTCCGTAAATAATTACATACATTTTTCAATATCTCGTAATATTTACTTTACTCACTTCAGATAAGGGTAGTCTGGTAATTTTCACAGTCTCCATAATATTTATTACCTTTATTTCTAGTCAGGGTAACATGGTGATTTTAACAATTTATAATATTTAGTTTACTTATTTTCCGATAAGCATGGTCTGGTCATTTTCATAGTCTTCATAATATTTATTGCATTAATTTCCAAGAAAGGTAATATGGTCATTTTCACAAGCAGTAATATTTACTTTAATTTTTTTCGATAAGGGTAGTCAGGTCACGTTCACCATCTCCATAATATTTATGGCACAAATTTCCATGAAGGGTAATATGATCATTTTCACTATCTGTATTATTTACTTTACTTATTTCAGATAAGGATAGTTTAGTAATTTTCACAATCTCCGTAATATTTATTACCTTTATTTCTAGTAAGGGTAATATGGTCATTTTAACTCTAGTAATCTTCGAACCTGGGATGTTCAATTCTGATATATTTGTTACCTGTAAATGGATGGGTTCGTCGTTCTTACCAAGTTTTTGAGTTAGAGAAGTCAACTCGCGGCCAAGCTTCGATCTCGGAGCATGGTACGCATACAATATGCAGAAATAGGGTATTTTTAAGGTTTCGTAGAATATCTCGAAGAAATCTTACCAGTAAATGGATGAATTCGTCGTTCTTACCAAGTTTCTGACTTAGAGTAGTCAACTCACGACGGAGTTTCGATCTCGGATCACAGTACGCATACAATATGCGAAAATAGGGTATTTTTAAGGTTTCGTAGAATATCTCGAAGAAATCTTACCTGTAAATGGATGGTTTCTTCGTTCTTACCATGTTTCTGACTTAGAGTAGTCAACTCGCGGCCAAGTTTCGATCTCGGAGCCTGGTATGCATACATATATGCATAAATAAGGTTTATTTAAGGTTTCGTAGAATATCTCGAAGGAATCTTACCTGTAAATGGATGGATTCGTCATTCTTACCAAGTTTCTGACTTAGAGTAGTCAACTCGCGACCAGGTTTCGATATCGGATCCTTGTACGCATACAATATGCAGAAATATGGTTTGTTTAAGGTTTCGTAGAATATCTAGAAGAAATCTTACCTGTAAATGGATGGTTTCGTCGTTCTTACCAAGTTTATGACTTAGAGTAGTCAATTCGCGGCCAGGTTTCGATCTCGGATCCTGGTACGCATACAATATGCAGAAATATGGTTTTTTTAAGGTTTCGTAGAATATCTAGAAGAAATCTTACCTGTAAATGGATGGTTTCG
>JAJJWW010012385.1:0-234066 GCA_023531295.1 Papaver armeniacum | reverse complement strand
ACTTGGTCTTTGGCCCTTCTCAAACTTGCGGCTAACTTCTTTTATTGCACAATTAAGTGCAAATTCACTTCTTTTGGATGATTCACCTAGCAAAACATAAATAAGAGAAAACAAGAGTAATATACAATAATTTGCAAGAAACTAAGCAATTACTAGCATGGATTCGACACTAAATATATGCAAAATATGCACTTAACAATAGCATCTCCCAAGAGGAGAGACAAGAAAAGTATCATTGACAAAATTTAGTGGAGAACATCATCAGTAATATGGATTTAATTTGTTGCGGGTGTAAGAAACAGTAGGAGAAAGCTACACAGTTGAGAGAAATAAACAAATACACACGAGTGAAAGAAAGGAAGAAAGACGCATGGCATAAAGAAACGACGGACATATTACTTTGTCACTACCACGGAGCAAAATTAACTCAACAACTAACGATGAAGGATCAGTTCGAGAGCTATCAGCCCAAGGAGGAGTTCAAAACTGCCCAGACAGAATCGAGGAATAACAATAGCAACAAAATTAACCAATAAAGCCCATATAATGAGATGCAAACTCTTAACGTGTAGAGGAGCACGATTTAGAGGCAATTAGCATTACCAGCAGCAAGAAAAGAGATATTTGAACATTTTTGCGAAGGAATGAAGCACCATCCATTCGCAACATCTTATTTCATTATCATATAGATTTTCACCATGAACAAATAAGGAAGGAGAGTTTTTGCAAAGTAAAGAGATGGTTACATCAGAACCAAAGCAATGGAGGAGGATTATCAAAGGCGAATCCAGAAAATTTCATGGAACAAGATCTTGTAATCATGAAGGATGGCCGATTGAAGCTGCTAAAGATCAGTAGCATTCCGTCTCTCGTTTGTGATGGCTAATGTAAAAACCTAAGTTATGAGATGTCTTCAAGAGCACGAAGTTGGATTGCAGATCTCTCATGGATTGAAGATCATTTCGGTCACCAAATTACGGAGCAAAGTGAATTCAATGACATGAAGTTCATCACCAGTGAAGAACTATGGCAATAACTTCAGCAAACCAGAGTGAAGAACTATGGCAATAACTTCAGCAAACCAGTTTAGCCTTGGCGAATAGAGCAACTTAGAATCGATTCATCAAACCGATTTTACCCATCTCGTCAATTCACTTTGGTAAATCAGACCTTCATCAGCTATTCACAACCCCACTTCATCAACAATCAGCAAGGAATGAGTTAATCTCGCAGGAGAACCAACCTTCTCGCAAAAACAAAACATCTCAGGTTTAACTTGTCAGATGACCGACCAAAGATCGGTAATGTATTGCTTCGCCAGTAAGACATGGAGGCACAACTTTGCCAGTATTCTTACTCTATAGTTTCCGATGGATATCATCCAAGAAAATTTGAACATTTACATTACCGCTTGCTATTATTAATAGATTACAATTGTTTAAACACTTGATTTATGAGATTTAGGTACATCAGCTTGGCCCAAAAACTCTATTGAGAATTGAGTACTATCAGAGTTGCGAATCCAAAGACGGAATGAGGCAATCACCTCAGTTTGCATCAGTTAGTTCATGTGAATCTGGAACATCATCAACAGAAGATGAATTCGTAGCACGAAGAAAGGGGAGATGCAGTAAAGGAGTTTCTTCGTTTATCATAAGCCAGTTAATTCTCTCATGACTACATTGATTGTCATCAGCCAATGACCAACTCGTAGACAATCCAACACAGTCAAATTTCGTCAGGAATACGAATATAAAAAAAAAAGGGACTTGATCACTTCGCTGGCACATTTCAAATGACGCTATTGGAGAATCATTATCATTTGCGAATTAAGAAAGAAGAGAGATGAATTTTATCCCTCAACAGTTCCAGCAAAAGCCAACCCTTAACGAAATCTGTTTCGTCAACAGTTCCAATGAAATCCAATTCATATGTTATTATTCTCAGCGAGAAAATAAAGAAATAGGATTCAGTGCCCAAAGAGAAAAGGTACTTCGTCAACAACATTCAAAGAGTTACACATGCCAAGACATCATCGTCAATTCTAGGGATAATAAAATAGCTCGAAAACAAGAGAACTATAAGACATGAAACCATAAACGCAACAAATTCGATTCCCACCGCTCAAATGTTTTTCACATAAATGTCCAGGGAGGTATTATCGCAAAGTTTATGTGAATTTCAAGAGAAGTTCTGTCAAGAAAATGGCTTCTGAAAAATCATGCGAATTTCGTAACATGTTAAGAAATAGGAGAAGAAGAAGAGACGTAGAAAGATCACATAAAGAGTGATAATATGAGAATAAGTAAGCTAATCAAACTGCTCCTTCACAAACAGGGGCTAGCACAGTTGGTAGCAAACAAAGAGAATGGGTTTGAAAACGTGGGCTCGAATCTCGCATAAAGTGTATTTTTTCGCGAATCTTTGAGTAACAAAGAAGAGGATGATTATTTCGCAATGAATGATTGAAAGACGGACTTTGATTATCTCACAAATAATGAAGAAAAGAATGATTATTTCGCAATGAATGATTGAAACAATTGACAGAAATGAAAGAATGAATGAATGGGACGAACCTTTATGGCGTACACCCTAGTTCGCGAATGATATTTCGTAAGAGGAAAATGTAAGACCTAAAGTGCGTCATATAAGGGGGTATCTCTTGACATGGCTCAGGGAAAAGGTTACACCGCCCCTGGAACCTAAGTCATGGAGATTTGGGGTCAATAAAGCCCATCCGGGAGAGATACCTTGGATTTCCAACTATATAAGGTTATACCCTGGTTGGACGACCGAGGGTCTCTTCCAAAGAGTCAGTGTATGACCAAGGAGCCGAGGTACACGGTTGAGCCAAGAGTGCCTAGGGCATTTGAAGTGTCTCGGCCATTCTTGGCAAGTCTTGGCACATCTTTCGGCCGAAGAAAACTCCACTTAGGGTGCGATCTCGTAACCATAAGCCATATAGGTATAAGGGATAAGAGGCTGCGAAAACAACTGGTTGTTGTTAAGACCGGATGGGAGGAGCTAGTCTTGTATGGCCGATGTACGCCTTCTTTAAGGGGTAACCAGGGAGAAGATAAGGGCGGCACCCTCCATTAGGGAGCTGATAAGTGTCTTAAGACGCAAATGTCATGAGGCTTTATTTTCGCAAGAAAATTTAGGCTTGTCATATTTGTGCGATGATCCTGAAGAGGCAATAATACTAACGCGAGGGTAAGACGAGATCAATGGGTCTTTAAATGAAAGTGTAAAGACGTCCTGCGATTTCGTCGCAAGACTGATGAGTGCCAAATAGTGCATATTTATACACCTTTTTATTGGCATTTTACTCATCTTTTGCGCTTAGAAATCAGATATTATCCCAGATTCTGTGTTTTCTTTGTTTTCAAGAATAAATATTTGTATTAATTAACTTTGTGTTTTTAGGTAGTAAATAAAGCTCGGAGAAATTGAGGAGTCAAAAGAGTAGAAAATTGGAGACAAGCATCTATGGAGCAGATAGCCAAAGCCCGCGCGCGAATTAGTTGCAACCCAACAAGGAAGACATGGGCTAGAGCTACCCACGACCCGGATCCGAACCCGTTCATCCCGAACCGTTCAGATTGCGTCTAGCTACATCCTACGGTCGCTCCATCGTTCACATCATGTCTTGATACTCCCGCTCCACAGCAAATCACCTCAGTTCTCCCTCGACCGTTCAGATCTTCTCCAGCTAGATCCTACGCTCGCTGATGCCTTCCCATCGACACTTTGATGTAACCGCTTCACACCACAACACCTATATATTCCCATAACCTAGCTAACCCTAAACTCATTTCTCTCCCTCACCCGACAGAGCAGAGCTCTGCTCTTCCTCTTCTTTCCCCCTCCCGACCAACCCTCTGCAACCATACCTTCTCCATCTCCTACCACAGCTACCGCAGCCACCAACCTCACCAGTAGCCACCTACTCCATCACTCTTTCTCGAGTTATCTATTTCATAGCTTCTCAAGACCCTAGAAGCTAGGTTAAAGATAACTAGAGTTAGGGTTTCTCATCTATCAATCAAGGGAGTTGTTGAAGCCGAATTGACAGGGGAGAACAGCGATTCAAAGCATGGGTTTGATTTATTTACTCTTTAATTTCTGTTTTTGAAATTAGGGTTTGGTATTTGGGGATTTTCTTGCATGTATAAATAGGAGTGATGGGTGGTCATGGAAAGCATGCCTGGGCTAGCCAGTGTATCAATTAAGGTTTAATTTCAATTTGTATCATGTTTTAATCACTTTGGCTAGAGTTGAGATGAAGCCCATAATCTGTTGCTAAGATTTGTTCACATGTTGATAATTGTTCTTGATTGAGCTTAATTGTTTAGGATAAACTTAATTTGACACTTCAGCATATTACTTTCACAGTGTCTATCAAGTATTCATTGTAGTCAGAGCATTTCTATGATTGAATGTGTAGCAATTCATACTTCAGTGTTTATTATTGATCCTTAGACTAATTGTGCCCTGAGAAGACAATTAGTACTATGGAAAAATACTCTAATTGCAATTAGGATATCCATTCGGGATAGGATTAGTCATCTAAGTAATAAAATCAATCTGTGATTAGTTGTACTATGACAAGACAAACTAATACTAGGGGTTGTCTAGTTACCTTAGTTGATGAGAGACTACCCATTGAAACCCTGGATGAATGGCAGCCTTGCCATTACACGGGATGAGAACTTTATCAACCATTGAACTGATTTAGCTGAGACTAGGTGGTGGATTCGACACTCTAGTGATTTATAATCTAGTCATTCCTTAGAGTCACTTCACTACAATTTCGATCAACCGACAACAAACATTTGTGTCACTTGTTCTTGTTACCTCTTAGGAATTCGATAGAGTAAGCTTTGATCATTAGAAAAGCACCACAAGTCTCTGTGGTTCGACCCATACTTGCCGCGTCTCCGATAGACGCCGTGCACTTGCGGTATCACTCGTAGGCTATAAAATAAACCCTTTCTCAGGCCTACCAAGTTTTTGGCGCCGTTGCCGGGGACTTGGCGCGTGCCTTGCTGATTTTTGGCTAGTTCTTTACTGAGTTTCCTTCCACCTTGTACATATTCACCTTGTGTTATTTCTTTTAGCTCTTTAATTAGTGTAACTTAGCTTGTTTTACCATTGCATTTAGTTTTCTTTTGCTTTGCATTGCATCTTAGCTTTCACCCCGCATTTCATACTTTATTTCCTTTCGGCTATTAATTGTCTATCCGTGTAATCTTGCATTGTAGTCTTGCATTGTTAGCATAAATTAGCATAACTTAGTATGATCTTGCATTGTAGTGCTTCTTTATATTAGCTCAAATTGAGCTTTGTCATCGATTTACAAGGAGACTAAGCAGCCACGTATCTTAGTGCCTTGTAACTCTTGATCCCCGTGTCGGTCAATTGATTCTCAGGCTTGGGTTGGTATCCATCTTGATCTTCTGCTGTAACATCCACATTTTTGAAACTAAACTCTCATTTTGAGCTAGCAGGTACCTGTGAACTATGGAGCAAACCCAAGGCAGACCACAGTGCTGCAGACTTGAGGTACTTGCTATGCTGTGAGGCTGTGCTACTCATTGCCATGTGGATAAGGTAAGCTCACCAAATACTGTATTTTGTGAGTCTGTGGAGCACTGAATGATTGCCATGTACCCTGTGTTGTTTGACCATTGTGTTAAAAGCCAGACCCTGCTCACTTGCTAGCCCCTAAAGCTGCAAGTTTGAGCCAAGTGTGAACCATTGAGCAATTGAGCCGGATCGCGCGAGGAAGTGCATAACCTAGCTGACCACTGAACCGCAATCTGTGTGCCTTCTGTCTTTGTTTAGCCGCAAATCTGTGATACCCCGGTTGATCAAGTTGAGCCGTTACCAAGCATGCTAGACCTTGCATGAATGAATGAATAATATGTATGCTTGCTTGTTGACCTTGTGCTAAACCTTATCTCGAGCTTTCCTATGCATGCTCTGAGTTGTGCACTGCACATTTGTTTGGAACCCAATTGAAAACCTGAAAATCACAGCATTTGAGCTGAGATTGCTAAAACTTTGAGTGAGATCAGTTTGAGAGTTTGCTGAGTGAAAAATTTGATAATCAGCTGAGAGTTTTGTGGGTGTTTTGTGATTGATTTGTGAGAATTTGGCTGAGATTTGGCTGGACTTAGCCCTGCCAGATTTGAGAAACTGAAGCTCTCAGTTGTGAGCTGAAATTCTCAAAATTTTGCTTGATATCAACTACACTTGTTGACTCACGAGTGAGCCGAGTGAGGGTTTGAATAGAAAACTTTGACTCAAATGAGTAAAAGTCTCGAGCGGAGAGCCGAGTGAGTGAACTGTTCTTGTTCACCGAGTTGAACCGGCCGAGTTGAGTTGACTCCCTGAATCGCTGAGTCACCTAACTCAGCGATTTACCGAGTTGAATCGGTTTTCATTTTTCAACATAATTTGGGCCGTGCAGCTACTAGACCGAACCCGTCAGCCCACACCAGCTGGGCTAACTGAACCCAACTTGGGCTGCAACCAAACTAAGCCCTCAGCAAACTGGGCTGTGCAGTTTCACACTGCTGGGCTGTCTCCACACACTGAGCCCACATCATCTGGGCTGAAATACACTTATTCAGCTGGGCTTAGCAAATTCAAAAAGCAACCTTTTGGGCTTACACTTAGAATAAAGTGTCATTTTCTTTTGTGGGTTGTATCTATCTGGGTTTGCTCACATAGCTGGGTTGCACATAACCCAACTAATCCCAATAAACCAAAGAAACCCACAAAAACCAAACAACAAGCCCACAACAAACCAAAACCCAACAAACCAAATGAAACCCAATAAACCAAACCAATCCCACTAAAACCAAACTTAGTCCACTTCAACTGGGCTTTGAGTTCAATTTGAGTGCTAAATCATGTCAGGATTTTGGTCTGCAACTGGGGATACAAACAAATCCATTAGAGAGCTTGCTTACGGGCACGCTTCACAGGATGAACTCCCCACATACCATAGTGATTTTAGGGAATTTTATGAGCCTTCTCCGGGCCCTGACCTCACATACCCTAATCACTATGAGCACATGCATCATCCACCACAGGTTGAAAATGAACACTTTCCTCATACCCAGTCATCACTTCTAGATCAATTAGAAGCTCAAGTTTCTGCTTTAGAAAGGCAATTACATGAGCAGTCTGTCAAATCTAATCCCCCTAGGCAATATAAAATGCATGCTTGCACCTTATGTGGTGGCTTAGACCACCCTGCTGAATACTGTTATATTTTGCATGATTTTAGGCAGTCTAGGGAAAACCATGATTATCCAATGTACGAAGTGTCTAGAAGTGACCATGCTGGCAACTATTGGGACCATAATCAACCTGCACACATGCATCATTCACCACAGTGGGGAGATGAACAATTTTATACTCCCCCGACTCCTTGTTTACAATCACTAATGGAAACTCTCATGGAGCAAAATGCTAGGCTTGAACTGAATGCAATACATGACCATCCATATAGCAACATGCATGATCATCCCTTCTCTAGTGAACCATGTGCAAAACCATTTAATGATTATTCATATGAAACATGCATACCCACTATTGAAGACTCTCCCTCCATTGAACAATGTCACATGTTCTTAAAGATGAACCTTATTCATTTAGAAAAAGAAGAATGGAAGGCAGTTCATGATAGGATGATTATTGTCCCTAATAAAGTAAATCTTGAAAATAGTGTTTCTATTCCTACTCATGCAACTAACATTGAATATGAACCTAATCTAGAGGTAAATGAGTATACTAGAAATGCTAATAGGGAAATGCATTTTTGTTATGATGATGATGATGATGAATATGATATGTTAGAAGAGCATATGTATGCAGATAATATGATAGAATCTTTGAGTTCGAGACGTTAGGCGTCTCTTACATGAACCCTATGAATGACACTTCTTCTAACATTCATATATGTGATATTGATTCTGAGCTTGGGTTTGTGAAATTCTTCAGTGAATGTGAGCATGCTACACAACTTGTTTGTGACTTAGGAAAAGATGAATCTTCTGTTGACACTAATGTTCTTTTGGATCATGATATTATTGTTGTGTCTGATTCCCTGCCCATATCACAACATGTTGCCTGCTCTGATGATTATGACATGGTGATTGATGAATTGTTCTATGCTGGTGAACATGATTTACCCTCTTTTGACTTTAGGAAAGTGTGTGATGGTACAAATGATTTTAAAAATGAAAACAACTTAGATGTACCTAACCTCTCTCCTGAGTCACAAATTGAAACTCCTCCACCAAACCTAGGTGTAGTTTGTAACAAAATTGCAAAACCAACTTTTCTGAAAATGCCTAACTTAGGCCTAGAACTTTGTGCTTCCCAAGTCCTCTTGGACTATTTTGCATCAAAGTATAACACTCTTAAGGAGCCACAGTTGGAATGTGTATGTCTGCCTGTAATTAGCAAAACTCATTTCGAGTTAGACCTTTTGCATGATGTACCTTTAAAATTGCAAGATTTTGTTCTCACAAACACACCTGTTCACAAGTTTAGGTTTGGGGGAAGCTCATTCACATACACAGTCTTACTCGCACTCTCATATTATATTTGTGTAAGGCTGTTAATGTGTGTATATATTTTCTATTGGGTTGATCCTCAACTCTTTAGACTGTTGGTTTATGGTGAATTTTCATTGTATATATCCAGTAGGACTTGTTAAATTTTTCTTTTCTTGAATCGGTTGAGTCTTCATGCGCATATATTATGCTAATCCGATATGATCTCCGTTGAGAATGTTGGATTCTAGCCTTGACTAAAGAAGCTCAACCTTGCTCCTGCCGACATCCGGTAATCTCTTCCCTTTTCTCTTATCAGCATAGTTCTCTCGGTATGTGACTGTTTAAATTTTTTCTATATGTAGACACATTGAGGACAATGTTTGATTTAGGTTTGAGGGTGCATTTGCATTTAGAGTTTTTAGTCTTTTATTTTACCTTTTATTTTCATCTTAAAAAAAAAAAAAAAAAAAAAAAAAAAATTCAAAACTCTTTTTGTAAAAACCTCCAACTTTTAGAGATTTTAGAGTCACTAGCATGCTTTTAGCTATGTTTACATAGAGAATCGACCGAAATAACAAAAGTTAGAAGTACCGGAGAACACAATCGGGTTCCTTAGTTGATTAGAGCGTTAAAGTTGGATTTAACCATACCGGAGGGCGAATTAGGTGTTGTTTAGATATTCGGTAGTAGAATTGTGATCACCCATAGTGGAGACTACCCATTTTACATCAAGTGAGGCACCAACCTTCAATTTTTTGCAACTTTCTAGAAAAGGCTGTTAGAGTGTGTGTCACCGTACGTCAATTCCGGGTAGGAATGGTGAGCTACCCAACTTCGCACCATTTTCATTTACTTTTGATCTCTTGAGTGCTAGTTTTTGTCAATCATGAGGGTGACGTCTAAAGATGAAAACTCCTTCTAAATACCGATTTGCCGTTAGCATCACTCTCTCTCTCAATCAAAGAAGACCCATAGAAACACATCATCGTCAACAAACGGAGCATCATCGAATATTGAAAGAAAAATTGATATAGTCCAAGGTTTATGTGCAACAAAGAAAAGAAAATAGGATGAGAATTAATAAAATTTATAAAATCAAGACAATACAAGTGTGGAAAAATTGAGTGATAAAGTCCTTTGTCCATGGAGTTAGTTGTTTCATTATTTGTATTTTTATTTTCACTTATTGTAATGTAAAAAAAAAAAAAAAAAAAAAATCAAAAAAATCAAAAAAATCAAAAATCAAAAAAATATTGTAGTTTATTTTTGCTACCACCATGGTAAAGAAGAATTTAAAAAGAAAAATCCAAACAACAAGGAATTTGAGTAGAAAAGTTAAAAATTGTCAAGTTTTGTGAAGTTTAGAAGTTCGTCATCAACATTTGAAGACCGAAGACCGAAGATTGAAGACGTTTCTATGGTTCTTATGAGAGAGTGATATTAATTGCCGATCGGGTGAGAAGTGAGTGAGTACTCCCACCCCTTGCTAATGGTTGATTTCCTTCCTTAGAGATCATCAGAAAAAGATTCTTTTTGTCCACACCTCTGTGGAGTCTCCAGATTTTATTTCGGAAGGTTATCCTTCTTACCTACAACGTGTGTAGGATTTCTCTCTTTATTCCTGCCTGCACACATGAGAGACTAAAAACGGATCTTTTTGAGTGCAATTATCATAAAACCCTAATGGTGAGGCGGAAGTTGAGACTTATGATCACAATCGAATCCGAATTCTTTCATATGGTATGGTTACTTCTCGCTCGGACTTAAGGATGAGAATGCGTTCTTCGATAGTTCTAACTTCATTACTAGCATGCGAAACTCTATGTCCTCATAGCTCCTTGGATGCTTGAGACTCTTTTACACTTCGAAGTTGGAGAAGGTTTTGTGGGTACACCTATGGTAAACCCTCACGAGACTACAACTCGTCCACTAGGGACACCTAGGGGTTTAAAGGCTTAGTGCATACGCTAAATGCATTCGAGAGACCTACGACAGTGGTATAGTTAGGATTTCTTCATTTCTGTTTCACTTGAGGACAAGTAAAATTCAGGTTTGGGGGTATTTGATGAGTGCCAAATAGTGCATATTTATACACCTTTTTATTGGCATTTTACTCATCTTTTGCGCTTAGAAATCAGATATTATCCCAAATTCTCGTGTTTTCTTTATTTTCAAGAATAAATATTTGTATTAATTAACTTTGTGTTTTTAGGTAGTAAATAAAGCTCGGAGAAATTGAGGAGTCAAAAGAGCGGAAAATTGGAGACGAGCATCTATGGAGCAGATAGCCAAAGCCCGCGCGCGAATTAGTTGCAACCCAACAAGGAAGACATGGGCTAGAGCTACCCACGACCCGGATCCGAACCCGTTCATCCCGAACCGTTCAGATCGCGTCTATCTACATCCTACGGTCGCTCCATCGTTCACATCATGTCTTGATACTCCCGCTCCACAGCAAATCACCTCAGTTCTCCCTCGACCGTTCAGATCTTCTCCAGCTAGATCCTACGCTCGCTGATGCCTTCCCATCGACACTTTGATGTAACCGCTTCACACCACAACACCTATATATTCCCATAACCTAGCTAACCCTAAACTCATTTCTCTCCCTCACCCGACAGAGCAGAGCTCTGCTCTTCCTCTTCTTTCCCCCTCCCGACCAACCCTCTGCAACCATACCTTCTCCATCTCCTACCACAGCTACCGCAGCCACCAACCTCACCAGTAGCCACCTACTCCATCACTCTTTCTCGAGTTATCTATTTCATAGCTTCTCAAGACCCTAGAAGCTAGGTTAAAGATAACTAGAGTTAGGGTTTCTCATCTATCAATCAAGGGAGTTGTTGAAGCCGAATTGACAGGGGAGAACAGCGATTCAGAGCATGGGTTTGATTTATTTACTCTTTAATTTCTGTTTTTGAAATTAGGGTTTGGTATTTGGGGATTTTCTTGCATGTATAAATAGGAGTGATGGGTGGTCATGGAAAGCATGCACAGGCTAGCCGAGTGTATCAATTAAGGTTTAATTTCAATTTGTATCATGTTTTAATCACTTTGGCTAGAGTTGAGATGAAGCCCATAATCTGTTGCTAAGATTTGTTCACATGTTGATAATTGTTCTTGATTGAGCTTAATTGTTTAGGATAAACTTAATTTGACACTTCAGCATATTACTTTCACAGTGTCTATCAAGTATTCATTGTAGTCGAGCATTTCTATGATTGAATGTGTAGCAATTCATACTTCATGTTTATTATTGATCCTTAGACTAATTGTGCCCGAGAAGACAATTAGTACTATGGAAAAATACTCTAATTGCAATTAGGATATCCATTCAGGGATAGGATTAGTCATCTAAGTAATAAAATCAATCGTGATTAGTTGTACTATGACAAGACAAATAATACTAGGGGTTGTCTAGTTACCTTAGTTGATGAGAGACTACCCATTGAAACCACGGATGAATGGCAGCCTTGCCATTACACGGATGAGAACTTTATCAACCATTGAACTGATTTAGCTGAGACTAGGTGGTGGATTCGACACTCTAGTGATTTATAATCTAGTCATTCCTTAGAGTCACTTCACTACAATTTCAGTCGCTTCGACAACAAACATTTGTGTCACTTGTTCTGTTACCTCTTAGGAATTCAGTAGAGTAAGCTTTGATCATTAGAAAAGCACCACAAGTCTCTGTGGTTCGACCCGTACTTGCCGCGTCTCCGATAGACGCCGTGCACTTGCGGTATCACTCGTAGGCTATAAAATAAACCCTTTCTCAGGCCTACCAAAGACGGCAATGTCATGGGGCTTTAAGTTCGCAAGAATTTTTAGGCCTGTCATATTGTCGCAACAAAAACATCCTGCAGAGGCAATAATACTAAAGAAATGATAAGACAAGATCAATGGGTCATTACATGAAAGTTTAACGATGTCCTGCGATTTTGTCGCAAGACGACAATGTCATGGGACTTTATGTTCGTAAGAATATTTAGGCCTATCACATTGACGCAAAAACGAGGGGTGGCAAAATAAGACCTTTAACTAGGAAGGCAAAATAAGACCACACAAGACAAATGATAAGGCAAGATCAATGGGTGTTTACATGAAAGTGTAAAGACGTCCTGCGATTTTGTCGCAATGACAAGGAGAGGCAAAATAAAACCACACAAGAAAATGAGTAAGCAAATAAGCTTGCGAAAATGAATATATGCAAACAAATAAGTTTGCGAATATATACATGGAAATGAGTTTGAGACAGCGAAAATAACAAAGAAGTGTTATTCAGAATCTCTCAACAGTATTATTTAGAATCTCTCAGCAGTATTATTCAGAATCTCTCAGGAGTGTTATTCAGAATCTCTCAACAGTATTATTCAGAATCTCTCAGCAGTATTATTCAGAATCTCTCAGGAGTGTTATTCAGAATCTCTCAGCAATACTATTCAGAATCTCTCAGCAGTATTATTTAGAATCTCTCAGGAGCATTATTCAGAATCTCTCAGGGTATTATTCAGAATTTCGCAGAGGTATTCATAATTTCGCAGAAGTATTCATAATTTCGCAGAGATATTCATAATTTCGCAGAAGTGTTCATAATTTCGCAGAATAAGTCAGAATTTCTCAGAATATGATTATTTTGCAAAATGTGGTTATTTCGCACAATTATTTTGCAAAATTATAAGCAACTTGAAGAGATTATATTATCGCATGAGCAAAAAGCATGAGACAGAGGCAAGATAAGAATAAAGAAACAATTCTCTCATTCAACATTCTCTCAAGGATTTTACCTTCATAGATAAAGAACAAAGGCAACTATGGATTACCAAGAAAACATTTTATGTTCTTTATCTTCTCGACAAGAATCATTTCCAAAATGGACAAGAATTCTCACCAAAAATGAAGTAATAATTTCGCATGAATGGAGGCAATACTTATTACATCAAGGACGGATACTTCTTATACTTCTCAAAGGATACTTCATACTTCTTATATATTTCAAGGATTAAGTACTTCTTATACTCCTTCAAAGATACTTCATACTTCGTATACTTCAGGATGATACTTCTAATTACTTCTCAAAGCTTCGGAACTTCGCAAAAGAATAGAGGCAAGTACGTACTTTTCAAGAAAAGTATTCTTTCGCGTAGTTCCTTCATCAACAAAGATCAAAGACTACTACAACAACGGATTTTTCCTTAAAGATCGCTCTTCAAGCAATATTCAAGGAAAAAGAGGCAAGATGTAGGATCCAAATATCGCAACAACGACACACCAGCGATCTCATCAACAACGATTGTGAGGACGTCGTAAAATAATTACATGAATGACATAACAGATGACAACAGTGTAAACATGAGTAAAGTGTGGTAATTTAGCGAAATTAAAGATATTTGCGAAATTAACATTTACAAGCTCGCGAGGTTACCGTAAGATAGATCCGAAAATAGGGGCCCTATTAGCTGTCATCCACTATGTAAACACCTATATAAAGAGAAAAGGCAGGAGAGAGAAAGGGGGGAAAAACAATTTTGGTAAGAGAGAGAGAAATATTTTTGAGAGAGAGATTATTATTTTTCTTTATCATCTTCTTCCCCTAAAACTAAACTGAGAGCTCCAAATACTCATTAATGGAGTCCCAATGTAATATTTATGTAATTTAAATAATCATAGTGAAAAATCCTACCCCGTGGATGTAGATCAAATTGATCGAACCACGTAAATTCTTGTGTCTTCATTTATAATTTTAGGATTTTTATCTTTATTTTCATATCAAATAAATTTAGATCTAGAAATTATTATCAAGATATGATGAGGGGTGTGTTGTAGGAAATCCTGCAACTACACCCACGACCCACTTATTCGAGACATCAAACATGTCACAAACTGGGGGATGCTTACTGGGGTATTGGTCTGGTGGTTTACAGCGTGCGGCATGCAACGCGCCCATTACGAGAACATGTTAGGAGGCATGGACGGTTAACGATGATGAGGGAAGTGGGCAAAGGCGTGATCGTGTGACAATCACTTACATGACCCCACTACTCCATCACTCAACTTCCTCCACTTCCTACGAGATGAAGATTGCGCTCAAATGACTTGTATAAATAGGTTCTTCAACCTATCTTCAAACAACACGAGAAACCAAGTTATTGTTAACACCATATCCAGAAACACCCAGAACTGATAGCTTACATTATGCAAGCCAGTTCAATATTCTGATACAAGTCATAAACAACCAACACCTTCACAATCTCAACACCTTTTTCGCTTCCCTCCCTAAGATCAACCCCATCTCCTTCACTTTGTGACCAAAGCAAGTCTGGAATAGCCATTTCTTGGTTTAGGCCAGAATTATACAGATTGATCTCTCGAATCTAAAGTACTCCCGTGCAGTGCATTTGTTTAGGGGTTAGATTCGTTTCTCATCCGCACACACCCAAATTTACCAAAACCAGCAGAAACAGTTTTCACCCATAAACACCACTACCTTGTATTAGTCTTTCCTATTTTATGAATGGAAGATCCTTAGTTATCCCTTGAATGATTGACCTTTTGTATATGACGTGATTCTTCTTAAAATTCATGACACGTCATTTTGTTTATGAAAAATATCTTTTACCATTTTTGTGTTTGTGACCTCATCTTATTTTGATTGGCGGGGGATAATGCTCAAGTCTCTAATTTTATTGTGTGTGTTTAGCAGGAAAAAATTTCTCTCGAGAAACCAAAAGGGGCAACGACCAAGTCTGATTGGGGTAAAATTCAGGAAAGTAATCTTAAAGCTGTTGGGAGTCCTAATGATGGTAGCAGAAAATCGTAGGATGGACCTCTTAACTATATCACCAGCAAAGGAAGCCAGTCATAAGGATGGGAAACTGGTGTTAACATAATCTTGATTTGAGTACATTCAGTCATTCACCCCTAAAATTGTTCGAGTTCTTTTGCCCATGCGGGACGTGTTTTTGTTTCATTTTAGTTGTATGGATTGGTGATTGTGTTACTTGACGGAAATAGCTTATTTGTATTTGAATTCTTGATGTATTTGATTTCTTTATTAAATGATGAATTGAAGTTTTTAGTACTTTTTCGTACTTATACTTTCTGTGATGATTTTAATATGAAGAAGTGTAGAATAGATGCTTGCTAAACAAAATCAAGTTATACAAGGCATAAACATATTATACCTCAAAAAGCTGGGAAGTGACATTTTTCCACTAGCATAATGTGGCAAGTTTGGAAAATAATGGCACACATGTGTGGGAAATAGTGACGGCTAAACTCCGTGGAAATTAATCACTTGTCAATTGCCACATGAGTAAACCGTGGCTGAGACCGTGGCTAATACAATTAGCCACTGGACAATTTGTTACGGCCGGATGGCCGTGGCAAGCTGCTTTTTGCCACGGATTTTTGAGCAATTGCCACGGACTCAGGGCGTAGCTAAAACTGACTATTTTTGTAGTGTCATTATCATTTCATCTAATTCCATTCATTTGAACCGCACAAAACTTCATCGACAATTACGAAAGAATCGATCAACTCTTCTATGAAACATCGATTTAAGGATAGATTTAAGTTCAATCGATCTCTCATAGAAGTATTGACACTGATTCATAACCTTGGAAATGCAAATCTGAGTTATCTTCATCTAAGGTATTTCTCATTCATTCATTGGGGGTTTCTTGGTGTTGATGGTGGATTTTCGTTTAAGGTTAAAATTGTAAAAAAACCTGAAAAATCATGCGCTGACATCTTGTAAAAGATAAAGCCATTTATAAGTGTTGGATATTCCCTCACTTAATTCACCAAGAATGGATCATGTAGCAACAATCCCTTCTTGTGAATTTCATATCAGCCTTGTATTTCCTGTACTCATTATCAGTGTGGCATGACGACTGAGTGTTACTCTTATAGAGTAACATGAACCTCCAAGCACTATAATGAATCATTATCAGTGTGGCATGAGACTGAGTGTTACTCATATATAGAGTAACACGAACCTCCAAGCACTATAATGAAACCATGTACGAAATACCCGTCACAGCCGATGCTCGGTGTGTTATATTAGCCCGAGCCCCTCTCGGTGTGTTATATTAGCCCGATTGAGCCCCTCTCGGTGTGTTATATTAGCCCGATTGAGCATCCGGACTTGATCAGTATCGGTCTCGGATATGATTCGATCGCATCATCCAACTCCACAAGCATGATTGGATGACCACGGATCAATTCCATCACCCCAAGCATGGTATGGAATACCCACGTCCTTAGCTTGCCAGATATGATCTGATCGCAGTCATCCAACTCCACAAGCATGATTGGATGACCACAGATCAATTCCATCACCCTCAGCGGTATGGAATACACACACCCGACCCCGCATGGTCGACTATTGGCTTTGCTTGCCAAGAAACCGTCCATACCAAGCATTATGGACGGAAAACCTAAATTAGGGTTTGCGGCATATTACATGTGCCGCAAAAACAGTCTCATCCATCCATCTTCGCAGAGTACGCATTTAAGGGTGCGAGATGTAGACTCGAAGGGCCCCGAGCATGTCAACACGATCACCGTGTGACCGCCTACACACTTGACCAATCGGTCAAAGCCAACCATGGTTGGTTACAACAAATTGGTCCGCCCAAAAGAGCATGGTCGCGCGGCTTTGAAAGCCAAAATTAGGGTTTCAAGTCATCACGCGCGTCCATCTTCTCCTGTATTTAATGGAGGGTCACGGATTGGATTAACCAAGGCCGGTCATACCAAAGCATGACCACCGTGGGCCCATCTACCTCCTCTTGCGGTCGGCCAAGGCATACCATGCCCGGCCAACCCAAAACGCACGCCCAAACTCGTGCGGTTACACTCCCAAATCCTAAACTGATCTCGACCGCTCAACTTCACCGGATGATTTGAGTGGCTTAGATCACATTTTCATGGGATAATCAGGTATAGGTGTGAACACCAACCTACCACCTACACGGTAGTATGATCGACCAAGACCGACCAAGATGGGTCGTCTTGGAACGCACGCCCAAACTTGGGATGTCATGCGGTTTCCAACTCCTTTGCGGCAAGGGATTTACCAAGAAACCGATCTCAACCACTCCTCTTTGACGGTCAATTTGAGTGGCCTAGATTTCATCTTCATGAGACGGAGAGACATGGACGTGTACACCATCATGCAGTCAACACGCATGTATGGTCGGTCCTCTACAAAATCCTTCCCATGCTTGGTTTCGACCAAGGCGAAGAGTGATGCTTGCGCACCTCTTTTAAAACCTAATTTCATCAACGGTCGGAGATGAGTGTCTCAAACATCATCTCATCCGTCCGACTTCACCAGCTTGGTTATACAACCCTGGTCAGGAGTTATTTGGATAGTGAGGAGTCATTACCCATCACTTTACCACACCGTAATGCAAGACACATAAAATACACACGATACTCCACAAGTATCGACTTTACGAATAACGCAGTTATTCAATTCAAAGATTACATGCTACCTTCCGTGGATCCACGATCCACATTCCGTTATCAATCATGTCACAAACTGGGGATACTAACTGGGGTATTGGTCTGGCGGTTTACAGCGTGCAGCGTGCAACGCGCCATCACAAGAACGTGTTAGGAAGTCATGGACGGTTAGAGATGAACTGGAGAAGTGGGCAAGACCGGTCGTATGCTACCGACACACAACTCCACCACTCCATCATTCCATTACCTCCACTTCCCACGAGAAACGTGAATGAGGCTCAATGACTTGTATAAATAGGTTCTCCGCCCTATTTCAAACAAGGAATAACGGAGAACAACACAATTGAGTTCGCATTTGAAACCAAGTGTTAATACAAAAACCGTATTCAAACACTCTCGAGCCTGCTTGCATCAACCGTAAGCTTGCTCATCCTTCATTACAAGTCATAAGCAAGCCAACACCTTCACAATCTCAACACCTTCTTCGCTTCCCTCCCTAAGATCAACCCCATCTCCTTCACTTTGTGACCGAAACAAGTCTGGAACGGCCATTTCTTGGTTTAGGCCGGACTTGCACTGTATTGATCTCTCGAATCTACAAGCACTCACCGCGCAGTGCATTTGTTGAAGGTTTAGATTCATTCCTCATCCACACCCCAAATTACCAAATTCAGCAGGAGTAGTTTTCACCCATCAACAATTGGCGACCACAGTGGGAGATTGATCTATCGGTTACAAAAATTGAATTCTCAATTCTTCGGTTTTCGTGTCACGATGTATCTTCACCCGGAGTCCGCAGGTGGTTCAGATATCATGGGAAGCATAGCTGGAACGTTGGAGGATGTCTTGGCGAATCAAGCCAGTATCACTGTAAGCGAGCGAGACATTTCGCCTTTTGAATGACATAGCAAAGACAATTACAAGAAGGATGCATCCACTCAAGAAAAAAACGGTGAATCCTTAGCCGGGGATCACACCTTTACCAGGGGAGAAACAAAAATAGCGCGTAATCGCAGGGACTCGGGAAAGATGAATGAAGCGGGGTCCAGTCAACGATGAGAATCAGAGACAACTCCACGGAGAAGAGACTTGTCCGGAGCACTACAATGTCTGCCAGATAAAGAAGGGGAGCCTGCAGCCTATGGAACCGTGTTAGAAGATTTATATCTCAAAACCCTCGCTGAAGCCCGGAAGACTGTTCGACCCGCATCAACCTTTCAACTGAGTGAAGAAATGCTTGAGGAAAGAGAGATCAATCAAGGAACGCGTGAGTACAGAGGATGGGAGCGTTCAATCCGGTCACTCGGCGGTGACATTACGACACCTTCCACATCCCTCTACTGGCAGGCAAGCGATCCGCAGATATGATGGCACTCACAAATCTCCCATCTCCTGTTCCACGTCAAAGCCGCGGAGAGACGTTACAACGCCCACTAACGCAGGAAAAGCCAGACTCAAGGTACTTACATTTCCCCTTCCCAATGAAGAAGATCCTGGAGCTACTGGAGACGTGGGTGCGAAATGGAGAGTTGAAGCTACCCCCGGTACGGCGCCCACCTACTGATCAACAAGTAATGGATCCGAGGTACTGTCATTACCATCGGTTCCTTCATCACCCCCCCCAGTGAATGCAACGCTTTTGAAGCGCATTGTTCAGAGAAGCTCGGTTCGAGAGATAGCTTATGGAGGATTTTCTTAGAGAGGCTACTCCTGGCTCTGATATGGTGAGGCTTCAAAAGGCAAGTAAGTTTTACTCAACAACTTTACAAGAGAGATAGTTTAGAATTCACTGGGGACTTAGCATCCCGCATGTGGAAAAAGAGGCTCAGTGATCAAACGCCATGTTTGTTCCCATTCGTACCTCCCTTTTACATAACATTTGCAATTTCATGCGCAATCATTCATGACCAAGATGCAAATTTCATTTAACATAATCCCTTTCAAAAAGGTTGTTCACAAACTATCTCAAAAATAAGCCAATTCAATTACCTATCCAAAACCTAAGCCAAATTACGAAAAGAAAATCCTCACTATCACTCAAAAAGAAGAAACATCTAAAAAAGAAGAGACAAGTATATGGCACACATCAAGGGAAGTCCTTCAGCAACAAATCGTCCTTCTGGGCGAAAGCGGCCTTCATCCTTTGGAGCACGGCCTGCTTCAGCTTCAACTCATGACAACCTTTTCGACCTCTTCTTCCCTGGCGAGCAACGCAGTCCGCAGAGGGGACTTCGTCCTGTAATTTCTGAAACTCCTGAATCTTGGAGAACCCTTCGAAGAACCAAGGAGCATTGAAACCGTATTGCGCAAACACGTCTCGATGGCACTTCCAGTCTTCGACCATCTCCTCAGAAACTGTTCGACCAGTCGTGACGCTCATCCCTTGGATAGTAGATAAAGCTTCTTGGACGCGGTTGACCAATGCAAGACGACTCTTGAGTTTCGTGGTGGTAGCAATATGACCGTGCTTCTCCCATATTGCTGTGTACAACTCTTTGAATCGACCTAACCACGTCAATCCACCAACCAACACATGGCCTGGATAAGGGATATCAAAAGGAGGATCGAACAAAGCCCCAGGCTGCATCACCAAGAATTCACCAACCGCAGAACCTTGTCAGTGCGGGGCTTTTCGTAAGGAGTCACCACAATGGCCATATTGGCCGGAACCCGTTCAGACGAATTTCGAGGGGAGCCGCCCCAACTACAGCAGGTGTCGCCTCTCTTTCACTCTGGGTGCTAATTTCCATCACAGCCCCGTCAACAAGATCACTGAGGGAAGCGCCTTGTTCCACCGAGCTTTCATCATCTATGTCGTGGTCAGAAAAAGGAGCGGTTTCTCCAGACTTCTCAACATGAAGTTCCATGCCGTCAGACTTCTCAGCATGAAGTTCCATACCGTCAGACTTCTCAGCATGAAGTTCCATACCGTCGACTTCTCAGCATGAAGTTCCATACCGTCGAGACTTCTCAAAGCATGAAGGTCCGTACGCCGACTTCTTAGCATGAGGACCAAGACTCGCCAACCTTCGTTTTGGATGCGTGCCAACCTTGTGAAAGCATTATCTTTCGATATTCCCTGATTTCAAGCAAGGATCGTTTTAAGAATTTACACTGGAGAAATGAAAGAACCGACGGTAAGAAATCTAAATACCTGCATATTGGAGGAATTGAGAATTACCGGACCGCATGCTTGCCTCTTGAGTCTCTCTCCTACTTGGGGACTGCAACTCTCAGCTCCGGTCCGTTTGGCTGGAAGTGGCTTCACCCGGAAATGCTTCGTCAAGACGTCAGAAGATAGGTCACCACGGGGATCTGTCACAACACTCTCCGAGAATCCCCGAAAAACCAACAGCTTGCCTCCTCCAAAATTCCTTGTACTTATCGGTCACCACTGGTTTTCTCCCAATAGGCCAGAAGGGAAGGCTCACCCGCTCTAAGAACACGTCAGCATTCAGACTATTCAAGAGAAATTCCTTTGAAACTACCGGTGGACGGATGAATGGAACACCCTGATCAAATCCCATTTGACGAGCAGCCTGTCAATATTGTGACGGAGTCACAAAGAAGTTCTTCGTTAAATAGAGACGGGACATACCCTGGAATGCAGCTGTGCAGGTAAATAATTTCCCCAGATCTCATGGTCTTAACATCGGTACGCAACACAACGCCAGGATCGTCAGCAAAGGTCTTTGGCTGAACGATGGAAGAGTGAATCGGCCCCCATGGACGAAAATCTACGGAAGAAATGTTGTCAAATACCTCCACAAGTTTCGCACCGGCTTTAGGACGCTTCTTATTCCATCGGAGTATTCTCGAGCCGCCGTACAAGTTAACGAGTGAAGGTGTAGGAGTAGGAGCATAACTTCTGAAGTGTTCCCATAAGAGCGCCTGAAGAAAAGCGAAGTGAACGTGCGACTCCACCTTCTTGTACCCGTTAGAAACGTGCATATCCATTGCTAAAGCGTCCAGATGAGAATACAACGATCCAAGGAACAATGCACCTAGAGGAAGAACTTCACCCTGCGCCAGCCTTATGGCAATCTTAACAAGCTCACCTCTTATGGTCTTCTTCCCTGAACCATCATCAAATATATCCCTGGATAGCCATAAAGACAGGAACGCAATCACGCTGAGCTCGTTTTCCAACTCTGCAGAAGACCACTCCGAAACCCACCAAGTATAAAAGCATCTCGCATCCTTTCTCTCCTCCTTGTCCAGACTCTCGAATCCCTCCGCCTTTTGAAGTATAGCATCATAATTACTTTGTTCCGCATCGGAGAGTTCGTAAGAAAGACTTCCAAAGAACAGTAAAGGTTCATTAATGCAGCTACACTCTCCAAAGTAATAGTCATCTCTCCCCATCTAGATATGGCTGTGTGAGTGGAAATACGCCACCGAGAAATGAAGGTGATCAAGCCCGCGGTGTCTTTCCTAATTTCGAGGGTAGCAGATGCCATGACCGCATCGAGGATTTGTGCTTTGGTCAAATTGTCCTTAATGCCCTTGTTACTCAACATGCGTCTCATCCATCCCTCATAAGAACCCAGTGGAGCATGGCAAATCTTGAAGTCAATAGGAGAAGGCGGATATTCGTTCCTTTGGAGACAAAATCTCATCACAAGTGCGGAAGAAGAAAATGGGTCAGCATCCATATTTTCTGAATCGGAAAGCAAGACTATCTTATGAGAAGGATGCTTCCTAATATTTGGAAAAGACGAGGTGAACAACTCATCATTGATGTTCGGCATATCCTTGAAGCTGTCAACACTTCCTGACTTGGCACCAGCATTATCTTCAGGAGACATATTGATAGGAGTTCTCTTCTTTCTACCGCAATGAGATAAAACACAGGAGTTAGAACTTGTATGAAAGCACATGAGAAGTGTAGTCACACACGGCAAGACACAACTCACGAGCGGAGCATGCAATGGCCGGTCCAAATACCATTCAAATCCGGCACAAAATTCGGTCGATTTCAGTCTAGTACGAATTTTAGTCCGTACAAGTTTCGATGCAGTATTGACTTCAAGTTCTCCGATATAACTTTCAAGTCGGTATAAGTTTCAAATTTCAGTCAAGCATATGTGAATAAGACCCACGTTCCGGCATATACGGCGGGCCCGCATTCATCCGCATACATCACAATACGATTTTCTTTATTCATGGGAATCGTGTCTACGGATTCAAGTCAAATGGTGGGGAAAGCTAAGCATGCATATGTCTTACAAAAGGTATTTACCTAACAAAACTAGGGTTTGACCGTTAAAAAAAAAAAAAAAAAAAAAAAAGCGAAACCTACCTTGAGCGGCCGGACGGAGCAACTCCGCAACGGACGGCGGGCGGTTTCCGGCAACAATTCCTGAGCAATGGCAACAAGAGCAATGATCGACGGCCCGGCAGCAAGGTTGCGGACGAGAACAAAAGAAGAAAAAGAAAATTCGTGAGAAAAGAAAAGGGGTTTGGCTTCTTTTATAGACAAAAATTAGAAGAATCCCAATAGAACAAGGATTCCTCTTTTGTTTGGTTTCCTCTTCTGATTCAAATACCCAAAGAAAGAAACCGCCCCACCAGGGGATTCCATACAAGCGTGACGGCGTGGAAAACTAGCGGTCGGCGACACTCTTCCCGGGTAAACTCCTTTTACCTTGTCTTTCTCATGTATGCATGTCACCATCTCATGCCTACCACACAATAATGTAACCATTATGTGCTAGGCAGGGACTTAATGTTGATGGTGGATTTTCGTTTAAGGTTAAAATTGTTAAAAACCCGAAAAATCATGCGCTGACATCTTGTAAAAGATAAAGCCATTTATAAGTGTTGGATATTCCTCACTTAATTCACCAAGAATGGATCATGTAGCAACAATCCCTTCTTGTGAATTTCATATCAGACCTTGTATTTCCTGTACTCATTATCGGTGTGGCATGACAGTAGTGTTACTCTTATAGAGTAACATGAACCTCAAAGCACTATAATGAATCATTATCGGTGTGGCATGAGACCAGTGTTACTCATATATAGAGTAACACGAACCTCCAAGCACTATAATGAAACCATGTACGAAATACCCGTGCATGATGCGATGCTCGGTGTGTTATATTGGCCCGAGCCCCTCTCGGTGTGTTATATTAGCCCGATTGAGCCCCTCTCGGTGTGGTAGATTAGCCCGATTGAGCATCCGGACTTGAGTGTATCGGTCTCGGATATGATTCGATCGCAGTCATCCAACTCCACAAGCATGATTGGATGACCACGGATCAATTCCATCACCCTCAAGCATGGTATGGAATACACACAAATGACCCAAGCATGGTCGGCCATTGGCTTTGCTTGCCAAGAAACCGTCCATACCAAGCATTATGGACGGAAAACCCTAAATTAGGGTTTGCGGCATATTACATGTAGTATGCCATCCATCCATCTTCGCAAGTACAGACGAAGGGTGCAGATGTAGACTCGAAGGGCCCAGAGCATGTCAACACGATCACCGTGTGACCGCCTACACACTTGACCAATCGGTCAAAGCCAACCATGGTTAGTTACAACAAATTGGTCCGCCCAAAAGAGCATGGTCGCGCGGCTTTGAAAGCCAAAATTAGGGTTTCAAGTCATCACGCGCGTCCATCTTCTCCGTACGAATGGAGGGTCACTGATTGGATTAACCAAGGCCGGTCATACCTTGACATGACCACCGTGGGCCCATCTACCTCCTCTTGCGGTCGGCCAAGGCATACCATGCCCGGCCAGCCCAAAACGCACGCCCAAACTCGTGCGGTTACACTCCCAAATCCTAAGCCGATCTCGACCGCTCAACTTCACCGGATGATTTGAGTGGCTTAGATCACATTTTCATGGGATAATCAAGTATAGGTGTGAACACCAACCTACCACCTACACGGTAGTATGATCGACCAAGACCGACCAAGATGGGTCGTCTTGGAACGCACGCTAAACTTGGGATGTCATGCGGTTTCCAACTCCTTTGCGGCAAGGGATTTCGCCGCAAACCGATCTCAACCACTCCTCTTTGACGGTCAAATTGAGTGGCCTAGATTGCATCTTCATGAGACGGAGAGACATGGACGTATACACCATCATGCCGTCAACACGCATGTATGGTCGGTCCTCTACAAAATCCTTCCCATGCTTGGTTTCGACCAAGCTGAAGAGTGATGCTTGCGCACCTCTTTTAAAACCCTAATTTCATCAACGGTCACAGATGAGTGTCTCAAACATCATCTCATCCGTCCGACTTCACCAGCTTGGTTATACAACCCTGGTCAGGAGTTATTTGGATAGTGAGGAGTCATTACCCATCACTTTACCACACCGTAATGCAATACCTGCATAAAATACACACGATACTCCACAAGTATCGACTTTCAATAACGCAGTTATTCAATTCAAACATTACATGCTACCTTCCGTGGATCCACGATCCACATTCCAGACATCAATCATGTCACAAATCGGGGATACTTACTCGGGTATTGGTCTCATGGTTTACAGGCGTGCGGCGTGCAACGCGCCATCACAAGAACGTGTTAGGAAGTCATGGACGGTTAGAGATGAACTGGAGAAGTGGGCAAGACCGGTCGTATGCTACCGACACACAACTCCACCACTCCATCATTCCATTACCTCCACTTCCCACGAGAAACGTGAATGAGGCTCAATGACTTGTATAAATAGGTTCTCCACCTATTTCAAACAAGGAATAACGGAGAACAACACAAGTTCAGACGACAGAAACCAAGTGTTAATACAAAAACCGTATTCAAACACTCAGAGCCTGCTTGCATCAACCGTAAGCTTGCTCATCCTTCTGTTACAAGTCATAAGCAAGCCAACACCTTCACAATCTCAACACCTTCTTCGCTTCCCTCCCTAAGATCAACCCCATCTCCTTCACTTTGTGACCGAAACAAGTCTGGAACGGCCATTTCTTGGTTTAGGCCGGACTTGCACAGATTGATCTCTCGAATCTACAAGCACTCACCGCGCAGTGCATTTGTTGAAGGTTAAGATTCATTCCTCATCCACACCCCAAATTACCAAATTCTGCAGGAGTAGTTTTCACCCATCAACACTTGGAGATTCATCTGCAGAAAACTTCATCAACAATAATGAATCAATTGATTCTTCTGTGAAAGATCGATTCAGGCCTAGATTTAAGTTTAATCGATCTCTGATAGAAGTATTGATAGTGATTCATAATTTTGGAAATGAAAATCTTGGTCATCTTCATCTAAGGTATTTCTCATTCATTCATTTGGGGGTTTAATGATTTTACAAATTGGAGATTACACACTACTGATTTTGAATGGTACAATTTCTGATGGTGATTATGAACATCTCTATCTTTCATCTCAATTTTAGGTTTATTATGTTGCTGTGAATTGTATCCTATTTTGAGAATGTTTTGGTGATTATGAACATCTCAATTGCATGTTTTATGCCTCCACCAAGTAGTTTTATATGTTAGTTGATAGATGATCTTAAACTCAGACATAGTATTTGGTTGTAGGATGTCAGCATTGGTGAATAAAGCTTGTATTCTGTTTTGAGAAGCAACATCTCAGGAGTCTTTGTGATTTGTATTCACTGTCAGATTGTAGAATTAAATTAGGTGTGCATAAGGCTCCACCAAGTAGTGTTCATGTCAATTATGTGCAAGTCGAATACACGCAACCAATACAAGCCAATTTTTGTTAGTCATGTATTTGACAGAAGATATAAAGATCAAACATATATGGATGTTCGTAATTTGTCCCTTTGCCAGATTGTAGATTAAGACTAGGTGTGTATATGCCTCTCCATCAAGTGAATTAGATTGGATAGAGAAACACTAAAGTGACTTGTTTTCAGTATGCATTTGTTTTCAATACATTTTAGTCTTGTACATGTTCCAGTTCTTTGATTGTAGTTTTAGTTTCTAGAATACATCCTGCATCTCCAACATTATCGACACACAATCGTTGGACAATATAAACAAGCCGACTTCATCATATTGCATTTAAAAAAGTTACAACCGTTCTGTTCATTCAGTGTTGAGTAACATTACTATCATTTCGTATCCACTTACATGTTCATAAACTAAAACATACCCAAAACATTAAGGAAAAATTGGTCTGCCATTTACAAGTATTTCACTATCTTACCCACAAAAAATCCAAATACCAAAAAAAAAAACAAAAAAGCAAAATAAACATAACATTCCCATGCATTTTCAGTCTCTATTTCCAGAACCAAAAAAGAAAACATGATTCAGTGACTTACCGTTTGCATTAGACCCCTCTCCATTTGAATTCTTCTCTGTACTTTGATAATAGCTATTTCTTAACCTTTTTTAACATTTTATCATCGTTTCCATTCGAGAACTTACCCAAAAATCCACCATCTCTCTATAGAATAATTCAAATGTCGATAAGGTTTACTCATTGTCATACCCATCACTCGCAATCGGAATCATTAGATTCCTATTCCTCCTCATCAGACCCCTCTTTCTCCTCATCAGACCCCTCTTCCTCCTCGTCTTCATCTGCATCTTCCGCTTCGGAATCATTCTTTTGGGCCAACAATTCATCATTAATCCCAATTCTCTCATCTTTGCGAAATTCCAGGATTCTTTCTTTTAGTTATTCTTCAGCTTCGTACTCTGAAACCTTCCTTTCTAGTGTATCTTGAGTGGGTGTATCACTTTCGTACCCAACAACAACAGTAGGCTCTTCATCTTCGGAAGCAGTTGCATCACTGTCGATTGGCACATATTCTTTCTTCATTGCTGCATTAATCTCAGCCATTTCAGCCAACCTCGCCCTTTTATCCTGCACTGCCCAGAAATTTTCCTCCCCTGCTTCATCTATGAAAAGATCAAGATGATGCTTCTTTGGCAAAATCTGTACTGGTTTCTCTTCTGCTTTGTTTTCATTCATTGCAGCATGCATGTCTTCCCAGAGGGGATCGAGTTCAACAAGTCACTTACTCTCTTTTGTACTTTCTCTAGATCATCCTTGGTCATCTGGCCAATCATCTGCATAGTGGCTGATAACCTTTCTCGCCTTTCTTTCTCTTACAACTCTTTCAATAGTTGCTCTTCAGTCATGGGGGCTTTACCCTTTCGTCTGCGTTGATCATCATCACCAGCCATTTTGATTGATTTGATTTAGAAAGATTTGATTTAGAAAAATTCAGTAAACAACAGTCTCCCTCTACAAATTTCTCTCTTAAATTATTTGCTCTTTGACCCTTTGGTTTCCTTGTAAACTACTCTATCAGGAATAAACTATAAATTCTTGGAGGGTCTCGCTTATTCCCAAGAGAAAGATTTAATCGAACACGTTCCCTAGTCTAAATGGCATCTATTCTAGCCCACTATGTCATAATGACGTGATAAACCTAGGTAAAATGGAATTTTGGTTAATTAAAGTAGCTTTAATAACTAGAGAAAAAAGAAAAAAAAAATTATTTCCTTCTCTTACTTGCGCGGCAGAAAGACTGGAAGAGGTGAAATAGAGAAACCCTAGGTAAGGAATAGAAAAAAAAAATTCTTTCCTTCTCTTATCAGATTAAATTCGAACTTACTTGTTTAATTTCATGAATAGGGGATGGGTTTTTCTTAATTTGAAATTACTATCGCTAGGGTTTCAGGTATATACATTTCCTAAAACTAAAATCGTTTTCTACTATTCTGTGAACCTAGGGTTCTGTCAATTTTAGGAGTTTTTTATGATCTTGGATGTGATGCTATATCTTCTCTGTGATGGAAATTGTGGAAGCACATCGATATTGTTAGGGTTTCTTTTGTTTTATTCAGGTCTTTCATTTTTTTATGATCATAAACCAATTTAGACAGAGTTCATCTAGAGCATTTTCTGATAAATTCTAATAATAAGATTGTAATTTTGGGTTTGGGTTCACATGGATGATCACGTTTCCTTATGATTTCCTTATTGATTTTAGTTAGACAGTATTAATTGGTTGAAACAATTGATGTTTTGTGTGAATTTTGTGACGAAAATTGTGGAATTTGGTTTAGGTTTAGTTAATTTTTGTTAGTAGTGGTTTTTTTATGGATTTAGGAATTAGCTTTTGTCTGTAAGGAGTATAAGTTGCATTGTAGATTAAGCCGGCGTTGTTATAGAGCCAGAAAGGAGAATCTGTTGTTGTATTCTCTCGATTTTGTTTTTCTTCACTTCGCAATGGTGTTCTATCATGCTAAGCAATTGGTTTAACAGGGAAGAAGGCGTATTTGAAACTCGGTGTTCGACCAGCAACACACGAGCACTCCACTTTTAGTCTATTAGAGAACCTACTCATTCCCTACCTCCATATACAACAAATGGCATTGTTTGACTCCGCGGAAGATTTGGCAATCACCAAAGCATGGGCAGCCGAAAGTCGAGTTCTAGATCGCTCCTCGACCGAGACCTTTTGGGGGAAGATACATAACAAATTTAGCCAAGATTATGGGAACCCGAAAAGAAGAAGTGTTCAACAAATCAAGGATAGGCACAACATCATCCTAGATGCGGTATTTTTTTATAATCAAACACCGGATCTGGCATGCAATCCACCTTAGCTTGTCCCCTCTACAACTTGTACGTATCTTTATGGTTTATTCGCCACAATACTTATTTCAATTTATATGTAACCAAATAAGTTTGTGTGTTGTTTTTGTAGCACGAAGCCGTGAAAGCGTGCTACTTAGAGGAAAAGTGGGAAGCATTCACATTTGATGAAATCGTTTACTTCATAGTATTCATATTTTCGGAGTACCACCAGCTACGGAGTACCATCTAATACTTTTGCAGGTACTAATTCTGTTTCTCCACATGTATGGAAAGCTTTGTGGAAGTTATATTATTTGTTTGGAAGTGCTTAAAAGATATAGTCCCAACAAGAGATAAACTAGCTAGATATGGAAATGATATTGAATTGCATTGCATTTTGTGTAATCATCTTGTGGAATCCAGTAATCACCTATTCCTTGAATGTAGTTATGCTAGATCTATTTGGTTAGTTTTAAATATCAATGTTAGTAATATTATGGTACAACATGATTCATTTAGGAGCTGGATTCTCTCTAGGTTTTCTGCAGGAAATAATATTACCTTTGGTGCAGTAATTACTAGACATGAGATTAATAAATTGCTAATGGTTTCAGTTTGGACTATTTGATGTTCAAAGATTTTTCAGAACATAACTCCAAATAGGACAATGTCAATAGATGACATTAATAAACTTGTGTCTCCTAAAACTAATATTGTTTCTTCTACTAATGGGGTTGTGCAGGTGCTAAGTTGGAAACCTCCTGATAATGTTTATCTGAAAATAAATTTTGATGCTTCTTTTAAGTCAGATTCATTACAAGGTGGAATAGGGCTAACAGTGAGGAATTGTGCGGGTAGCTGCATTGGGGTGCAAGGACAATGCTTCAATGGAGGAATCAAGATAGGAGTTGAAGCTGGGGAGCTGGAATGTAAGGCTATGCTAGAATCTGTTACTCTGGCACCCTCTAAGAACTGTAATCATGTTATCTTTGAATCAGATTGTGAGACTTTAATAAAATCCATCAATGATCAAACCTATTATGTTCATTGGATGAATCAAGCTTTGGTTTTAGATATTAATTCTAATTGGACAGATCACACAAATAGAGTTATGTATTTTAGTTCACTTAATTCTAATTGGGGCCATAGCTTCTTCCAGTTGTTACGATTTTATTTTTCAACTGCTCCAACACGTACTCCACTTTTTACAAAGTTAGTTTTTTACTTTAGTACCATTATAACAACTGCAGCAACACGTACTCCGCTTATTAGCTATCATTTTGATTTATTTTTTGAATTCGGGTACGAACAAAAAAAAATCTTCAGGATGGAATGAATATTAATTGCATCTAAACTCCGGTCTTTTAGAGCCGTCAAAGCAGAAAATTATGCAGCAGGATAACAAGATTTGACTGAGAAAATTCTTAACATAGAACGTGCAGCATGCAAATTGAAGGATCTTTACCTTCCTATTTTACCAAATTATTTACGATATACACTTAAATATTATTAGTAAAAATATTTCCAAATTTCCATTTACATTACAATGCCCATTTATGATAATAAATCTTTACCTTTTGTGTTCATCTCTCTCGTCTTAAATCATTTCATGTTTCTACTCTTAAATCTTCTAACCTCCCCCTAGAAAACAAAACAAGTGGTTTACTTTGATCATCTGATTCATGTCCTGGATAAACCATATATTCCCTGTCAGTTTTGCTTCAAGTTGCGGAATAATCGGATCTACGTGTAAGTATTTCTTTTCAGTACTGCTTTGTTGACTGAGATTGTAACTCTAATGGTCATAGTAGGGTAAATATTGTCTTCACATGCAACTGTATGTAGGTAGCTAACCTCTGATAATTTTTTTGATTCATATATGATAACTGAACTCACATTGTGATTTGTGATTACTCTTTGTGTACGTATTACTCTTTGCAATGATAATTCGTAGTTTTATTCGGTCCACAATAACATTTTCATAAGATGTTGACAAGTTTTTTCTCCGTCCAGGTATCTGAGAATTCATAATGGATCCTAGAGTAATGGATAAATCTTGGATGTATACCGATAGAACCAAACCGCGTTATCAAGATGGAGTCGATGCATTTATAGAGTTTGCTACGCATACATACCAACAGGATATTGCGAATGGGAAACGGAAACCATACGACAAGAGAAAAGTTAAGTTTCTATGTCCATGTGTGAAATGTCTCAACGTCTACGTGCACAAGGCAAGTAAAGTTAAGATTCATTTATATTCTTTTGGATTCATTCAAAATTATGCCGTATGGACTAAGCACGGAGAAGGAGATGAGTCATCAAGGTGGACACTTCTGGATGGTAATGGCAGCGACGGTCCGCACTCTGATGAACCAACACAGGCTGCAGAAATTATAGAAATGGTTAGTGCTTTATTAGGAGACAACTTTTCAAAGGATTCTGAGAAGATGCAACTGATACTCAAAGATGCTGGGAAACCCCTATACGAAGTATGTGTCGATTTTACAAAGATATCTGCAATGTGTGAACTGTTTAACTTGAAGAGCAAGCACGGAGCTTCCGACAAGTTCTTTAATGAACTTCTACCACTGTTAAAATCCATGCTCCCTCCAGGAAATGAGATGATAAAAAGTACATATGAGGCTACGAAGGTGATGAGAGATTTGGGTTCACGTTACGTAAAGATACATGTATGCATCAATGACTGCATTCTCTATAGGAAGAATTACAAGGATCACATCAAGTGTCCTACCTGTGGGGAATCAAGATGGAAAGTTAACGACACCACCCAAGAGGTGCATGAAAAAATTCCGGCAAAAGTCTTGTGGTATTTCCTAATTATCCCAAGACTGAAACGGCTGTTTCAATCAAAGAGAATTGTCAAATATTTATTGTGGCACGACACCACCAGAAAGAAAGACGAGGGTGTTTTACGGCATCCTGCGGACTCACCGGCATGGAAAAATATAGATGAAAGATATCCTGTAATTTGTGATGATCCTTGAAATCTGCGGCTAGGCATTTCGGCTGACGGGGTTGACGTAAACAAAGGCATGCAAAAACAGCACAGTGTGTGGCCAATTCTGACAGTGATTTACAACCTTCCGCCATCGTTGTCTATGAAGAGAAAGTTCACCATGCTGTCATTAATTATCGATGGGGGGCCTTGTAAGGATATTGATGTTATGTTACAACCGTTTGTTGAGGATCTCAAGGAATTGTTTGAGGGAGTCGAATGTTTTGATGTGCTGAAACAGGAGATGTTTACTCTACGTGCGGTTGTTTTATGGACAATAAATGTTTACCCTGCTCTCGGTACACTGTGTGGTTGCCCCTACCAGGGACGAGACACCTGTAATGTGTGTGGGAGAAATACTTACAATGTCAGGCTAAAAAGTTGTAGAAAAGAGGTTTATACCGGGCATAAAAGATACCTACCATACAATCATCCATTCAGACATCAGAAGGGGTTCAACGGAAAAGTTGAAACTGAAATGGCTCCTAAACTTATGACCCCATCACAAATATACAATGAGGTAAAGTCTATACATAATGAATGGGGAAAGGGACAGAAGAACATTGTGGTAGAATTCGTGCAGGATAACCCTGGAAGAGGTGGAAAGATGAAGAGAATCGAAAAGACCATTGACCCAATAAAGGGGAAGGAGAAGGAGACCAGCAGGCCCTACTAGAAAAATCTCAATATATGGTTCTGGCTCCTCCCCTACTGACGCTATCATGTTGTCCACCATTGCATAGATTTCATGCACGTCGAAAAGAATGTATGCGAGAGTATCGTTGGAACATTGTTGAACAATGAATTAAAGTCGAAAGACCACTTGGATGCTCGAATGGACCTGAAGAAAATTGGTTTTAGAGACGAGTTGCAACCTCGGGAAAATGGCAAAGGGGGATATATACTACCGGCTGCATGTCACTCATTAAGACCGGAGGAAAAGGATAAGTTATGTGCAACATTATCCGAGATAAAGGTTTCACAATGGTATTGTTCAAAATTCTCAACCCTGGTGAATCAAAATCGCATGATTATTATATTCTAATGCAGCAGTTTTTGCCCATTGCGATTAAATCAATTATGCCGCAGCCAACAAGATATGCTATTATCAGGTTTTGTTTCTTTTTCAGGGCAATATCTAGCAAAGAAATCAAGGTGGCAGAGCTAGAAAAATTGCAGTCGGAACTCATTGTGACGTTGTGCCTGCTCGAGAAATACTTTCCTCCATCCTTTTTCGATATCATGGTTCATTTAATTGTGCATCTTACCAGGGAAGTGCAAATTTGTGGTCCTGTATTCTTGCGATGGATGTATCCGTTCGAAAGGTGCATGAAGGTCATTAAAGGGCATGTGCGAAACATAAACAGATCTGGAGGAAGCATTGTTGAAGGGAATATTGCGAAAGAGACAATTGAGATGATCAGTGAGCACCAACAAAGCATGAATGATACAGTCGGAATTCCACCAGACAAACTCAACACATCTGACACTGGCGAAGATTCTTATTCTTTCAGGGGAAAACCATTGTCAGGTGCTAAGTTTCCTCTTGTTAATAAGGATCTGTTGGATAAAGCGCATTTCTATGTATTGCGGAATTCTCCTGAAGTTTATCCTTACATTGAGTAAGTATAACTAGATCTAACCAAATAACCTCATATTTTATTTAGTTTTTGATTCTGTGTCCGAATTTCTGTAAAGATAATTACATTAATCATTATACTGTCCAGACGACACCAGAAATTTTTGAAGGATAAATATCTTGGTATGAAGGATACACAGCTAGACCAAAAACATAATGAAGAGTTCGCCAAATGGTTACAAAAAGTGGTACGAGTTTGCAGAAAATGTCACTCTTGCTATATAACTTTTGTGTTGAGACGAAGGCTAATCCTTATAATGTATTTCAGGTTGAGAGTGAGTGGGCAAACTCTAGGGAAAACTTCAATCAGGACTTAAGGTGGCTATCAATCCCACCGAATGCACAAGTAGCGACATATGAAGCATATCACATCAATGGATACCTGTTTCGCACAAAATCTAGTGATGGTTCTGTGAACCAGAATAGCGGGATTTACGTAGAGGCAACTGACACACACATTAGAAAAGCGGGGATTACCCTTAATCAGGCGTATTATTACGGTGTTTTACAAGAGATATGGGTGCTGACATATCATTTGTTGAAAGTGCCACTTTTCAAGTGTAAATGGGTTACCAAAGCAGGGGTCTCAAAAGACAAACTTGGCTACATTTTAGTTGAGCTTGATAAGTTGGGACTCCAGAATGATCCTTTCATTATATCCTCCCAAGCTAAGCAGATATTTTATGTGAAGGACCAGGAAAAAAAAAAAAAAAAAAGTCTATTGTGTTAGGTGCACCTACCCAAAACTGGAAAGATGTTGGTGATGATGTCGACGAGGAATTCAGTACGGCAGTTATTTGACGGAATGAGTATCACTTGCCAGAGGTAGATAAACTTGACCTGCAAAGGAAATCCAGGGATGATTACTATCGGCCATACATTAAGGGTGGAACTATAAGGAAAGTCAACAAATGACGTGATCCAGCTCTCCCAAGTTTCTGCTGCTGCTGCTGCTGCAAAGGTGGAAGACACGGCTATGTTGTTTGTTTTTCTTAATATGGTAGCCATAGACTTATTTATATGCATGGCAGACATAGCAAGAGTAAAATGTCTGGGTACGTGAGTATACCAAGAAGGATCGTTGTTATATTTTTCTTGAAGGAAACATCTTTGATTTCATAAACATGGTAGCATTTTTTTTATATAAATAAAGATAATTTGTTTAAGGAATTGGTTAGTGTAAATATACTCTTAGCCTTTGTTTTTGGTTTTGGGTTATACTATTTTGGTAATGATGATCATCATGGTACTGAATTTGGTTCAAATTTAAGTTAGCAGTTTGGATTTTCCTAGTTAAATTGATTCTTAAATCATGGTGGGGTTTGTATGCAGATGGGTTTTAGCAATGTTGGATGAGTTTGGATTTGGCTATACTGATTGTTGAATTAATATTTTGTCATGCTAGGATTAGTAGTAATAGGCTTGCACATAGATTTTTTTTTGGAATCGGGCCTAAAATAGTCTTTGAATTAATCTTAATACCCTAGTTTCTGTAGTTGAGGAAATCCTACACTACACCCCTCACTAAATTCCACACAACTAAGCCATTTGAAGATGAATAACTATGATTTTTTATTGATTAATCCCTTGAATATTACAAGATAAAATGGAAAAGTGCTAAAGAAAATACAATCACTCAAACTTTCTCTCTCCTAATGACTTGCCTAACACACGGAAAAAGATCTCCCACACAACAGGCCTATTCGACTCTTTATATAGGGTAGTATACAATGGATGACAGCTAAGTTGTCCTTTATTTTCGGGAATGACTTGCGAGATATCGCAAGTGTACAAATACAAAATCTCGCCACTCTCCTAAATCTCGCTGGGTTTTCACATCTTTCTCGTGTTTTGGCTGCCGTCATTCATTGTGTCATTTATATCACTCATCTGCGACACTTTCGCAATGTCGTCGTTTATTGATCTCGCGAGGTATGGTTGTTGCGATATTCTGATCCTACATCTTGCCTCTTCTCATGTCTTCTCTGCGAAGAAGAGAATGTCATGAGAATTAGCATTTTTTAAATGCCTCAACAGTTCATCTTTTTCTGTTACGATCCCGTACTCTTACGAGAATTTATTACACACGTTTCTTCTTCCGCTCTTTTCTTGACACGTCTCTTTCAACCGTCTTTTCTTGACCATTCACGTCTCTTCTCGCATTAAATGCATTTATCTTCTCGAGAATTTTTCTCTATATATAGTTTTCTCACCTTCCTTTTCTTCTTTTTTACTTTCTCTCTGCAAATCTTCTTCAATTCTTCTCCTCCGCCATTCACATTCCTGCTACTGTAAATCTCTCTTTTCTTCTTTCTTTTGATCTTTAACTTTCTAATCATTCCCATACTCTGAGAATGGCTCCATCTGGTCGTAAATATGAAACTCTCTTGGGTGAGACTCAGAAGAATTTACAAGAAAAGGGTTTCACCTTGTCCACCATTCCCAATCAAGAATCTTCATCTATTCTTTCTGCAAAATTGTTCACTGATCATCATTGTGATGATCAGAAAATCATAATCTCGCTAGGTCAAATCCTCGCAGGTCTTCCCATTCCTCTCTACGATCCCGAACTGCCCTTGTTCTATGAAATCCTTGCTCATGAGAAATTCTCGCGAGCTGTTTATCAATTAAGTGGTGATTGCATCCGTCTAATGCTTGAATTCGCCCATCGTGGAGCTGGTAAGGGATCTCTAAACCCTGATAACGTCAGAGATCCCAAATTCGCAGACTTAGCGATAGTCACTGAAAAGTACTCAGTAGAAAACTTTTTTGAAAATTATGAAGTGATAAATATGAAGAATGACAAATCTCATTTGGGGTGCCCTAAGAAAAGGAAAGAGAACGTTTCCGACGATAAGATACTCATGCTAGATATTGATCGGCATTCGGCAAGAACAATGTTCCTCGCTACTCTAAAGACGAGAGGTGGTCCGTCTTTCCACTATTTTTGATTTGGGCCTTACATTTCAGGTTCCAATGTTCTCCCTGCGAATCTCGCAAATTATCACCCCTGGGTATTTAATTGGCCCGAAAAGGCAAAAGAGGTATACTTCCTAAATTTTACTTATTTTACAATCTTCATTCCCTCTTATATCTAATCTTGCGAATTTTTCAGATCACAAAATTGAGAAAGAGCTACAAAACAAATCCAAAAGCGAGTACTCTGGCGATACTTCGTTCAATCACGGATGAAGTAAGAAATATTTTTTCTTATTATTTTTAACAATATTGTTGCCTCTGTTTATTATCTTCATTCGTGTGCGAAGGTTGGTGTTGAAGAAAATGATATTTCTGAAGCTGCGAAGGCTAAAGGCAAGAATAAAATCACTCTTCGCAAGGATAAATCTTCTGCTCCATCTTCTAAAAAACGGAAAGTCCATCCCTTTTCTCACTCCAATTCCCAAACCAGCGAGAATTCTGATGAAGATGATAATGAGATTGATACTTCTTTTGCGAAGGAGAATCATTCAGTCGAATCTGCTATGGCGCAATTGTCTAGTGTTTTCTCTGATTCTATGCAAGGAATGGGAGATGATCGTTTTTCTGCTACTTGCGAAGCTCTCGCAAATATCTGCGATGCCCCCCTGCTAGTGGATAATGATTCTTTTCGTGGAGTTTCCCAGACAATGACTCCCAGTTTCTTAAATGTACTTAGTGCCTTGGTATGTTCATATTTTTTTATTTCTTTGTGATTTCGATTATAAATATTATCTTAACTATTTCTTTACTTTCCTTTATAGTCTGGGAGAGTTTCTTTTGTTGTTGCCTCAGATCCCGAGAAAAGGCGCAACAATCTTGAAAAGAAAAATCTTTAACTTAAGGAGAAGAACAAAGAATTAGAAGTTGAAGTTTCGACATCTCGCAAGAAGGATGAGACGGCCGCTCTTCGCGAAAGAATTCAACAGTTGGAAGTTGAGTCTTCTACCTTAAGAACAAAATATCTACCCTTCAAAGTGCTAATCAAAGAACTTTATGGTATAAAACCCTTCTCTTTTCTTCGTTTCTACTTTGTCATTTATTTTTCTTTGCCGACTTATCATTTTCGCAGACATTTATAATCTTTAAATGAAGCCATCCTTCTCCATTCATTTCCTGAACCTATAGATGATGATGCTCTTCTCGCTCATCTCAACGAATCTTTAAGTAGTTCTTCAAACAAAATTAATTCTCTCTCATTAAATGAACTTCGAACAAAATTTCATCTCTTAGAAATTGAGCATAGATCTAGTTTAGGTTTAGCCAACCGATTTAAACGTTTATATCTTAGCTCCCACGAGAATAATAATATTCTAAGGAAGAAAATTAGCAGCCTTATAGATGATAAGGATCGCATTGCTAATCAAGGTACACAAGCATTAGCGAAATTCCAAAAAACTCTTCTTGAAGTCCAAATTGAACGAGATGAATCTCTTCACCAAAATGCCATACTTAATGAGCGAGAAAATCAAATTCGTTCACTTCTTGTCATAAATAGTGATGATGAATTCGCTTGGGCTGCGAAAGTTCTAGATAATGTGATAGGTGTAGAATACACCGTATTTACTATCTAGTAGTTTATGCTTTCTTTGCTATTTTTCGTGTAAATTATGTATTTTACGCTTGTTTTGAGTTTTATAGCTACTTTGGAGTCGCACGGAGGAAAAGAAGAAGAAATCACCCAATTTGAGTCAAAAGGGCAAAAAGGTCATTTTACGGGCGAACACTATTTGGAACCTAGCAAAGGTTAAGGGGCAACTTTCAGGAGGATTACTAAAGACAGGCTAGCCATGGTTAAAGGGACACCATCTGGTAGCCCTTATCCAGAAGGTGGGTGTGTTGTTAGCACCCTAATCTTCCTTTACTCTGAATCGAGAGACGAGTTCTCTCATTCACCTCATTCCACCTGAAAACAAAATTAGAAAAGAAAAGCAACAGCAGCTCTGCTATTTTGAGATCGAACTCAGGTCGAGATAAAGAGCAAAAAGGGGATCTGAGATTCACAGAAATTGAAGATGGAAGAATCTGTTGAGAACCCGAGAGATCAAAGTGATAAGAGAGGAGATCGATGGGGGTTTTCTGAGCTGCCATTGCTGTTGTTGGTCCGAGTGATTGAGAGAGAAGGAGTTGCAGTGCCGCTGCTATTGATTTTGATGTGATTCGAGAACTGAGATCGATTGGAAGAAAGATGAACAACAGCTACTCGAGTAATTGGTAAAAGGGTTATGATTGAGCTCGAGTCTGTGGTGAAGGTTTGATGTCGAGATTGAGCTGATGAATTGAGAGTTGAGAATTGAAATTGATGCTGCTGTGAATCGATAGAAATCAGAGACAGGGTTTAGACCGAATTGATTAGTAAAGAAATCTTGGAGCTGAGTGATTCAAGATGAAGAAGAAGAAATGGGTCTGTAACTCTAATGGGGAGTTAAAAACGAGTTGGAGCTGCTGTTGATGCTCTTGGAGTTGCACTGAGAGAAGGGTTGCGATTTGAATCCCCAATCGAAGAACAAGAAATTGGAGAGATGGGTCTCGACTCTGTTGAGGAGATGATTTGATTGTGGCTGGAGCTGATGTACATTGAATTAGTAATAGAAGAACTGAAGATGAGGTGAGAGCACTTGAACTGTTGGAATGGGGAGGAAGATTGATTGAGAGATTGCAGTTGGTTTTGGTATGTGTTGGCTAGATACTGTGATTGCTGCTGTTATGAAATGAATGGGTTTGTATAAGGGTTGAACCTGGTGCTGTCAGGGGTTGTGAGTTGAAGTCACAGGGAAAGAAGATAAAGGTGATGGTGATGCCTCTGTTACAGGGTATGAGAGAATGGCTGCTCTGATGGTGTTATGGAAGGCATAATTGATGCAGAGATTGCAGGGCAGTTCAGACAAGGCAGGGAGACGACTCAAGCTGTGAGATTGTTTTGATTAAGAATACAGAGAAGATTGAGACTGGGTTTACGATAATTTGAAGAATGGTGGTGGTCTGAGCTGTTGTGTTGAAATGGTTTGGCAGTATGAAGCTTCAGGTGTATGCTGTAAGACTCGAGACCCAGAGAAGATGAACTGCTGTTGCAAGGATTAAATGGTTGTGAAGCATTGCAGAGTTAGCTGCAATTGTATCTTTGAGAGTTGCAGGCAACGATAGGATGGGATTATGAAGGTGGATTTGTGAACTGTGATGAGCTTAATTGAGTCAGGAAGAGCTGAAGTTGGAACTAGAATAAGAAGTCTGCTTTGCCCGGTGAGACATGGAGGGTTGCGGTGGGTAGAGTTGGTGTTGGTGCTATAGCCGGAGTGTGTAAGTTGCGGGGTATGAAGCTCCAAGATTACACCTGCAATGGAATGAATGGGCTTGTTGGCTTGAGAATGATTTGGTTTGGAAGCAGCTGAGATGTGAGGAATGATTTAAGTGCAGTTGCAGTTGGTACAGCCATCTTGGCTGGGAAGTAATTGTGCTGCAAGAGATGCGGAAGGCATGGCCATCTTGGCCGTGACTACTTTGGCCTGTGCAAAGTGGCACAGCTGACCGGTCAGCCACTCAAAGAATCGACTCGGTCTGACTCAGTGATTCCTTTGACCCTGTTGACTAACAGTTTGACTGACGGTTGACCCGTTTGACCGTTAGTCCTAACGGTGGACTGACGGAATATTCCGTCGAATATTCCACCGACGAGACGAATTTTTCGGTGGCCGGCGGCGACTATTCCTACCGGATTCCGCCAAAATCCCGATTTTCCGGCGAACAAAAATTCCAAATTTTCTATGGACCTCTCATGGGTGTGAAGACTTGGGCTAGGAATTGGATGGAGAATTGGACTCAAATTTGGAAAGAGAAGGTGGAAGAGTTGAGAAAAGCTTGGATTTGGAAATTGAATTGCTAAAGGAAAAGGATTCTACTCCTTGGAAGATTTGGAGAATATTGAAGCCTATAAATAGAGAAGTTTTCTACAACTTCTAAATATATCTTTTACACACACATCTCTACACACACACAATTCTTTTCTTTTCTTATTCTTTGTGTGAACTCTTTAACATGAGTAGCTAATTTTATTGATTGAGGATGAATTCCTAGTTCTTAATATGATTTGAGTTTTTGTTTTTAATTCTATCTTGAAGTTTTTTTACATGATTATCGTTTGTTTTTACTAATAGGAATGATCTTAATGACATTCATGATTGATTGATAGATTGTTTAGAATGCATGCTAAATTGATTTGTTAGTTTAATCTAATGCTAGTGAAAGTTAGGAGATAAGTAATCGTTTCTTGACTCTTTACATAAGTAGCAAACACGAGACCTTGCGGAGGGATTCCGTGGAGCAATTGTGTGTAGAAACAACGCTAGAAAGTGAACCAAGCGAACCGAGTTTAACTACTAGTACTAAACCTAAATTCATAAATCTTAATGCATTCTCGAATTACATCTTGTAAGCGAACCTCAAGGTGGTTCTTTTGAATAGAATCGATAACTAAGCGGACTGTTACTCAGTGAAATTAGGGATTTTGGGGCTAGCTAAGCGGACCTGCTATCCTACGGTTGGTGATAATCTGTGACTAATAACAAGTAGAAGAGAACATAACTTTAATCATTGTTTCGTAACGAAGAAGGATTCCTTGATCTCGTATCTCTTATTGCTTTCAACTTTATCTTTTAATTGCTTTGTTTATTTTCTTTTGCTTTTTACACCCCCCTTTCGTGACAATTTTTACAACTAGAATCTCTTGCTCCTCGTGGGATCGAACTTGACTTCCATTATATTATTTTTAATTGAGTGGAAATATTGAATTAATTTGATTGCACCTACGACACGCATCAAATTTTGGCGCCGTTTCCGGGGAGCATGCGGATGATTTTAGTTGTTTTTATTTTTCTTTTTGCTTTATTCTTGCTTTGTTGGATTCTATTCCGTATCTAACTTGGTTTTTGAATCTTATTTCAGGTATCGGTTTTCCATGTACGGTGGACAAGAGCAAGCATATTACAACAATCAATACGGTTTTCAACCTCAACATTATGGCAACTTCCAACCATCCTTAGGATACAATCAAAACCAATCTTTTGGCTATGATCAAATTCCTACAGAACCTTATGGATATTCTCATACATATCAACAACCTTATGACGGGTATGTAAGTGGACAATCACAAGGATGGGAGGATAGTGTTTATGATCAGAAATTCTCTAGTTTTGTAGATAAGATGTCTGCCATGATTGGGGATCTTCAACAAAAGATGCAAGAATCACATCGAGAGATTCAAAGGAATTCGGAGAAAATATACGAACAAATTAACAAACCTTTGGAGACTTTTGATGACGCTAGTGTAGATTACTCGAGCCTTGATCTTATTAATGATCAAGCACCTATTCAAAAGGTAGAGCTTGAGGAAGATGCATTTGTTGCTTGGAAAAAATTTCTTAGGGAAAGATGGGAGTCCGCGGAAGTGTATGAACGTTGCAACGATGAGGAAGTTATTCCAACTCCGGATCATAATAACGATCCTTCACCTATTCAAAAGGAGGAGTTTGGATATCACTTACCTATTGTTGTAAACGAAGTAACACCCTCACAAGAAGATCTTACAATTTATACCGAGGAAGATTATATGAGGGAAGAATGGCCCGATTCCGATGATGAGAATGTTGAAGAGATGATACTAGAGGATGAAACCACATTCATTGATTTTGTGGAAGACCCAATTGAACTTGCGAATGATTTTAATGATGCCGAGACTTTGGTTAAGGTAGAAAACGACGAAGAATGGTTGCAAAGTTTAATAGAGGACCACGATATACATGAGGTAAGTAGTTCACTTGAATTTTTTAAGGATGAAGAGGATTCTATAATACAAGAAATTGTGCAAGGTTTGTCTAACCCTTTGCATATTGATTCTTCTCCTTTACATCTTATTGGTTTGAATGTATGTGCTTCGAAAGTATTTTTGGATGATTTTGTTTCTAGATATCCACCATTGGAAACACTTGATGCTAACACTATGCAGGTTTGCCAAGAGGAATACATGGAAATTCCCAAATTCTATGTTCTTTATACACTTCCGAGTGTGGAAAAGAATAAGTGTGGGGGAAATTTCTATCGAGCGATAATTTCACTATTGTTTTCTTGTGCTAATATTTGTATGGAGTTATTGTTTGCAAAACAGGTATTATGGATGGATCCTCAAATTTTCCGATTGTTAGTATATGGGGAATGAATCATGCAAGAGCTAAGTCGGGGGTCGTCGACTTTAAAACAAGCGCTTAATGGGAGGCAACCCATAGGTTTTGTATTTCTTTTGCTTTTTATTTTTGTTATTTCTTTTTCTTGTTTCTTATCATGTTAAAATCTCCCACCTTGACTTTACTAGGAGGATTCAATTACATTGAGGACAATGTAAGGTTTAAGTGTGGGGGAGTGGTTAAGCATGTTTTTAAAACAAAAATTACAAAAAAATTAAAAAAAAAATTGAAAAAAAAAAAAAAAAAAGTTTTAACTAAAACTCCAACTTTTAAAAGATTTTAGAGTCACTAGCATACTTCTAGGTATGTTTACATAGAGATTTTGACCGACATAATTGAACTTGGAAATGTTAGAGAACTACATTCGGATTTCTTGCTTGTTTGAGTGTTAAATAATGGATTTAATCATGCCGGTGATGCGAATTTGGTGCAGGGAGAAATGCGTTATTAGAGTTGCTGATCAATCATTAGTGGAGACTACCCATATTCATATCATGTGAGGCACCGACCAGAAATTAAAGAGCTTTCTTTTGAGTGTGTGTCACCGTACGTTAATTCCGGGTAGAATGGTGAGCTACCCAACCTCCCACCAATAAAAAGCACTACTCTTTGATCTCTTGAGTGCTAAATTTTGTCAATCATGAGGGTGACGTCCATGGATGAAAGCTTCCTTCTTGTAGTTCGATTTGCAGTTAGCACCATTCTCTCTCGCGACAACAACGGATCCATAGAAACACATTCATCATCAACAAGGAGCGACATCAAAATCTACAAGGAAAGTTGGAAAAGTTTAAGGTTTGCAAGCAAAGCAACGAGAAAAAGAGCAAATTTCATATTCAAGTAAAGCAACATACAAAGAGCGGATTTTACATATATGTTGAAGACTTACACTACAATGAGGTAATTTTTAGTATGAAGACTTATTCATGAAAGCGAAGAAAATTAAAAGGTGAGAATTTGTGAAGTTTATGATTTCAAGTTGTGAAGAATCAAGCGGTAAAATACTTCTCCCACGGGCATGGTTTATTTTTGTATTTAATTTCTCTTGTTTCAATTTTCAAAAAATAAAAAATAAATAAAAAATAAATAAATAAATAAATAAAAAAATAAAAAAGAAGAAAAAGAAAAAAAAAAAAAGAGAGAGACAAAAACAAGAGAAATATTTGTTCTTATTTAATGAGCCATGGGGAAGGAAAATTTATAAGGAAGTTTCAAGCGACAAGGATTTTTAAGGTAAAAAGAGTTACAAATTGTTAAGGATTTATGAAATTCAAGGGTTTATCATCAAAAGTTGAAACCGAAGACGAAGACCAAGAAGTTAAAGACGAGGAGCGGAAGACGTTTCTATTGGATGCCGTGAGAGTGGTGTTATCATAATTGGCGATCGGATGTGAAGGTAAGTAAGTAATCTCATCCTCGATAATAATGGTTGATTTCCTTTCTTAGAGATCGTCAGAAAAATGGTTTTTCAAAATGTTAAAAGATGTGGGTTTTTCAAAATTTCTAAGTTATCCTTCCCACCATTCAACGTGTAGCAGAATTCTCTCTTCATTCCTACCTGCACACATGTGAGAACCATAAAAAGTTGTCTTTTTGAGTGCAATTATCATAAAATCCTTTTGGTGAGGCGAAGTCGAGGAGAAATGCTTATTGATCGTTTCTCAAACACGCGTTCTCTCATTATGGTGTGGTTATTTGTCACTCAACATTTAAGAATGAGAATATGTTCTTTAGTATTTCTAACTTCTTATTACTAGCATGCAGAAATTCTATGTCCTCATAACTCTTTGGATGCTTGTGACGCTTGAACGCTTTGAAGTTGTGAGTTTTTAGTTTGATTTGCTCGAGGACTAGCAAAGTCTAAGTGTGGGGGAATTTGATAGGTGTAGAATACACCGTATTTACTATCTAGTAGTTTATGCTTTCTTTGCTATTTTTCGTGTAAATTATGTATTTTACGCTTGTTTTGAGTTTTATAGCTACTTTGGAGTCGCACGGAGGAAAAGAAGAAGAAATCACCCAATTTGAGTCAAAAGGGCAAAAAGGTCATTTTACGGGCGAACACTATTTGGAACCTAGCAAAGGTTAAGGGGCAACTTTCAGGAGGATTACTAAAGACAGGCTAGCCATGGTTAAAGGGACACCATCTGGGTAGCCCTTATCCAGAAGGTGGGTGTGTTGTTAGCACCCTAATCTTCCTTTACTCTGAATCGAGAGACGAGTTCTCTCATTCACCTCATTCCACCCGAAAACAAAATTAGAAAAGAAAAGCAAAGAAAGCTCTGCTATTTTGAGATCGAACTCGAGATCGAGATAAAGAGCAAAAGGGGATCTCGAGATTCACGAAATTGAAGATGGAAGAATCTGTTGAGAACCCGAGAGATCAAAGTGATAAGAGAGGAGATCGATGGGGGTTTTCTCGAGCTGCCATTGCTTGTTGTTGGTCCGAGTGATTGAGAGAGAAGGAGTTGCGGTGCATTGCTATTGATTTTGATGTGATTCGAGAACTGAGATCGATTGGAAGAAAGATGAACAGCAGCTACTCGAGTAATTGGTAAAAGGGTTATGATTGAGCTCGAGTCTGTGGTGAAGGTTTGATGTCGAGATTGAGCTGATGAATTGAGAGTTGAGAATTGAAATTGATGCAGCTGTGAATCGATAGAAATCAGAGACAGGGTTTAGACCGAATTGATTAGTAAAGAAGTCTTGGAGCTGAGTGATTCAAGATGAAGAAGAAGAAATGGGTCTGTAACTCTAATGGGGAGTTAAAAACGAGTTGGAGCTGCTGTTGATGCTCTTGGAGTTGCACTGAGAGAAGGGTTGCGATTTGAATCCCCAATCGAAGAACAAGAAATTGGAGAGATGGGTCTCGACTCTGTTGAGGAGATGATTTGATTGTGGCTGGAGCTGATGTACATTGAATTAGTAATAGAAGAACTGAAGATGAGGTGAGAGCACTTGAACTGTTGGAATGGGGAGGAAGATTGATTGAGAGATTGCAGTTGGTTTTGGTATGTGTTGGCTAGATACTGTGATTGCTGCTGTTATGAAATGAATGGGTTTGTATAAGGGTTGAACCTGGTGCTGTCAGGGGTTGTGAGTTGAAGTCACAGGGAAAGAAGATAAAGGTGATGGTGATGCCTCTGTTACAGGGTATGAGAGAATGGCTGCTCTGATGGTGTTATGGAAGGCATAATTGATGCATAGATTGCGGGGGCGCCTCGGACAAGGCAGGGAGACGACTCAAGCTGTGAGATTGTTTTGATTAAGAATACAGAGAAGATTGAGACTGGGTTTACGATAATTTGAAGAATGGTGGTGGTCTGAGCTGTTGTGTTGAAATGGTTTGGCAGTATGAAGCTTCAGGTGTATGCTGTAAGACTCGAGACCCAGAGAAGATGAACTGCTGTTGCAAGGATTAAATGGTTGTGAAGCATTGCAGAGTTAGCTGCAATTGTAAGTCTGGATGCTGAGTTGCATGCACTGATAGGATGGGATTATGAAGGTGGATTTGTGAACTGTGATGAGCTTAATTGAGCTGGGAAGAGCTGAAGTTGGAACTAGAATAAGAAGCTGCTGCCAGTGAGACATGGAGGGTTGCAGTGGGTAGAGTTGGTGTTGGTGCTATAGCTGGAGTGTGTAAGTTGCAGGGTATGAAGCTCCAGCATTACACCTGCAATGGAATGAATGGGCTTGTTGGCTTGAGAATGATTTGGTTTGGAAGCAGCTGAGATGTGAGGAATGATTTAAGTGCAGTTGCAGTTGGTACAGCCATCTTGGCTGGGAAGTAATTGTGCTGCAAGAGATGCAGGGAAGGCATGGCCATCTTGGCCGTGACTACTTTGGCCTGTGCAAAGTGGCACAGCTAGGACCAACACTGACTTCAAAGAATTGACTCGGTCTGACTCAGTGATTCCTTTGACCCTGTTGACTAACAGTTTGACTGACGGTTGACCCGTTTGACCGTTAGTCCTAACGGTGGACTGACGGAATATTCCGTCGAATATTCCACCGACGGACAGAATTTTCAGGTGGCCGGCGGCGACTATTCCGGCCGGATTCCGGCCAAAATCCCAGTTTTCCGGCGAACAAAAATTCCAGAATTTTCTATGGACCTCTCTCATGGGTGTGAAGACTTGGGCTAGGAATTGGATGGAGAATTGGACTCAAATTTGGAAAGAGAAGGTGGAAGAGTTGAGAAAAGCTTGGATTTGGAAATTGAATTGCTAAAGGAAAAGGATTCTACTCCTTGGAAGATTTGGAGAATATTGAAGCCTATAAATAGAGAAGTTTTCTACAACTTCTAAATATATCTTTTACACACACATCTCTACACACACACAATTCTTTTCTTTTCTTATTCTTTGTGTGAACTCTTTAACATGAGTAGCTAATTTTATTGATTGAGGATGAATTCCTAGTTCTTAATATGATTTGAGTTTTTGTTTTTAATTCTATCTTGAAGTTTTTTTACATGATTATCGTTTGTTTTTACTAATAGGAATGATCTTAATGACATTCATGATTGATTGATAGATTGTTTAGAATGCATGCTAAATTGATTTGTTAGTTTAATCTAATGCTAGTGAAAGTTAGGAGATAAGTAATCGTTTCTTGACTCTTTACATAAGTAGCAAACACGAGACCTTGCGGAGGGATTCCGTGGAGCAATTGTGTGTAGAAACAACGCTAGAAAGTGAACCAAGCGAACCGAGTTTAACTACTAGTACTAAACCTAAATTCATAAATCTTAATGCATTCTGGGAATTACATCTTGTAAGCGAACCTCAAGGTGGTTCTTTTGAATAGAATCGATAACTAAGCGGACCTGTTACTCGGTGAAATTAGGGATTTTGGGGCTAGCTAAGCGGACTGCTATCCTACGGTTGGTGATAATCTGTGACTAATAACAAGTAGAAGAGAACATAACTTTAATCATTGTTTCGTAACGAAGAAGGATTCCTTGATCTCGTATCTCTTATTGCTTTCAACTTTATCTTTTAATTGCTTTGTTTATTTTCTTTTGCTTTTTACACCCCCCTTTCGTGACAATTTTTACAACTAGAATCTCTTGCTCCTCGTGGGATCGAACTTGACTTCCATTATATTATTTTTAATTGAGTGGAAATATTGAATTAATTTGATTGCACCTACGACACGCATCATAATGCCAGAAATAACTTAGGTGTTAGCATCAGTCTTCATGATGAGCATACTTCCTTGGTTAAAGATATGATTTCTGACAGAGAAGGTTGTTTACTGTTCTTCATTACTTTACCACTTCTTTTTTGTGAAACTGCTATTAAGTTGCTAACTCATTGTCATTTGTTCACAGAATCTGAGAAGACATTTCAAACTAGAATCAAGGAACTTGAATCTGAGAAAGCACAACTTGCAAAAGACTTATCTCTTCGCAACAACAAGTATTCCAGGTTGAAGAAGCAATTACAAACTACAGTAGCGAATTTCAATAATGACGCTGTTCGTTTTCGCAATCAAACTATTGAAACAGTTTGTAATGACCATTGCATTCCTCTTTCCTCATATCCTTGTCTTCTTGATGAAGTTCCTGAAAATATGCCTTCTTCAGATGTCTCCGATAGTGATGCAAGCGAAGAAGAGGAGTCTGATAAAGAATCTGATGAAGAAGAAGAATAAACTGAGAGATAGTTCCATTTCCCTTTTTCTCTTCTTGTGATGCTTGTACATTTATCCTTCTAGTCTTCCATTTTTGTAATCTCTTACTGTAAATCTATCATATGAAAATAAATAACAAGTTTTTACTCTAATCATTCCCATACTTGCCTCTGTTATTTATTTTCACATAAGGGATTAAATCGATAATCTTTAAGTAATAATACTTCTTAGTTTCGCAACTGCTGTTGCTAATTCTTCACAAATAAATGAAGAAATATAGTCGTTTTCGCAAGCTTATTTGCGTACCCAATTTCTTGTTTTGTCTTACCTTCATTTGTGTTGAAATTCATTATTGCGACAAGATCGCAGGACGTCTTTACATTTTCATGTAATGACCCATTGATCCTGCCTTATCATTGTTTTTGTGTGGTCTTATTTTGCCTTCCTAGTTAAAGGTCTTATTTTGCCACCCCTCATTTTTGCGACAATATGACAGGCCTAAATATTCTTGCGAACATAAGCCCCATGACATTGCCGTCTTGCGACAAAATCGCAGGACGTCCTTACACTTTCATGTGACGACCCATTGATCTTGTCTTATCATTTCTTTAGTATTTTTGCCTCTGCAGGATATTTTTGTTGCGACAATATGACAGGCCTAAAAATTCTTGCGAACTTGAAGCCCCATGACATTGCCGTCTTGCGACGAAATCGCAGGACGTCTTTACACTTTCATGTAAAGACCCATTGATCTCGTCTTACCCTCGCGTTAGTATTATTGCCTCTTCAGGATCATCGCACAAATATGACAAGCCTAAATTTTCTTGCGAAAATAAAGCCTCATGACATTTGCGTCTTTTGACACTTATCAGCTCCCTAATGGAGGGTGCCGCCCTTATCATCTCCCTGGTTGCCCCTTCAAGGAGGCGTACATCGGCCATACAAGACTAGCTCCTCCCATCCGGTCTTAACAACAACCAGTTGTTTTCGCACCTCTTATCCCTTATACCTATAGGGCTTATGGTTACGAGACTCGCACACTAAGTGGAGTTTTCTTCGGGCCGAGTGCAGCATGTGCCAAGACTTTCCAAGAATGTTCGAGACACTTCAAATGCCCCAGGCACTCTTGGCTCAACCGTGTACCTCGGCGCCTTGGTCATACACTGACTCCTTGGACGAGACCCTCGGTCGTCCAACCAGGGTATAACCTTATATATATAGTTGGAAATCCAAGGTATCTCCCCCGGATGGGCTTTATTGACCCCAAATTTTCATGACTTAGGTTCCAGGGGCGGTGTAACCTTTTCCCTGAGCCATGTCAAGAGATACCCCCTTATGACGCACTTTAGGTCTTACATTTTCCTCTTGCGAAATATCATTCGCGAACTAGGGTGTACGCCATAAAGGTTCGTCCCATTCACTCATTCTTTCATTTCTGTCAATTCTTGTAATCATTCATTGCTTTTTGATTATTTCTTCTCATCTTCTTTGCGAAATTATCAAATAGTCTTGCTTCATTTTCTGAGATCTCGCTGTAATTATTTAACCAAACTTTCATCATATTCATATATCGCGAGATTTTCGCGTACTCTTTCTTCGATCATCATCACACATTTTTTTTTATACAACTCTAAAATCAATTATTTATTTCTTACACTTCTTACTCTTGTTGCTCTCTGTTTCTTCATTCATATTTCCAGATATTTCCTTCCCTTTTGCGAGACCATCGCAATTTTCAATTGTCTTCAAGCACTGATTTCGCAATATATCTTCATCTCTCACTTCTATTGTGTCCACCATCAGTCTTTCTCTTCTTTGTTCTTCTTTGATATTCCTTTTCCAATTCTTCTGTTGAACAGCCCTTTCCTCGCAAGACTCCACATCGACTTCATAGCATTTTTGTCCCTCAACCCAATCTCCTTTTATAACTCCAACACCACTGGGATGAGGAAATTTGATGCACTGGTGGTAAGTTGATGCTACACCCAAGATCTCATGTAACCAGGGTCGCCCAATTAATGCATTATAAGGGGATTCCACAGCGACTATACAAAACAAGATTTCAGTTGATAATCCTTTCAACGGTATTCTCATGCGAGTTTCTCCTTTGGGTTTATTGGCAGTACCATTAAAACCATAAATCTTATAGGCTGAAGGTATCAAGTCTTCGTCTTTCCCACCCATAGTCTTGTAAGTGTGGTAAAAAAGGATGTTTACAGAGCTTCCAATATCAATTAAGATTCTATTTATAGCCCATGAATTTTCTGCCCCATCATCTTCATCATCAACAGGTTTTGGGTTAATTTCCAATCTTACCACTAATGGACTGTCATGCATCTCGCCACCCTCAGGTACCTCTTCTACAGTAAAAGAAATAATCTGCTTTTGCCATTATTTTAGTGGCGATGTCTTCGCGATGTTCATTATTTCTCTATTATCAGCATCTCTTGCGAAAACCCTACTGAGAACGCTATCATGGAAATCTTCAATTGTCCTGTAAGAATGTACGATTGAGTTGCAGAATAAGTTTTTGGCCTTTGCTCCAACTTCCACTACAAATGTTTCTTTTCCTTTTGTTGTATTTACTTTGTGAATTTCTGGAGGTGTTGGTAATGGTTGAGTCTTCTCTTCACATTTTAAGAATTGATTTAGTTTCCCTTGGTCTATCATTCTGAGGATGATTATTTTTATATTCCTACAATCATTCGTTTGGTGTCCATGAAAGTGGTGGTAGGAACAGAATTCATGACTTCTGTCACCTGGAGGTGATTCAATCCCCATGTTCCATGGTGCAGGTATGTTTTCCATCAAGATTATAGCTTCCCATATCTTCTCCACGCTAGCGTTTAGTGGAGGCATCTTGATTTCCTCCCATACGACTCTATGACTTCGCTGCCCTCTATGATAATTCTGTCTCTGACCTCCATAAGTCTCTTGCGGATTATGACTCTGACCTCCATAGGTTTCTTGCGGCTGATCAAGCCTTTGAATTTTATTATTTCCTCCACGGTTGTAGAAATTTCTTTCTCTTTCAAATTCTTCATGATCGCGACTTCCCATGGCTACCAACTTTTGCTGACCATCATCTGGTATCCTCATCCCTTGTTGACCTTGCGAGGTACTCGCCACAGTGTTTATCAATTTGGGTAACAAACTTGCATTCGCAGCTCCTGAACTTGTATTCGCGACAAGGTATGATTCCATCTCATTTTGCTTTTCCTCTAAAGCAATATACTCCTCCTGAAGCTCTCGCAACTCAGTCATTGTGATTGTATTCTTGACTCTAAAAATTTGAATATACAACAGATTTGTCGCGAACATAGCATTAATGAATGATAAGATGAGATATCTCTCCTCCACACGGCCAGCCATTTCGCTACACATTGTCTTCCACCTCACAGTTAAATGTTTCAAACTTTCACCAACCCTTTGTTTCAACCCAAATACATCTTCGATACCTGGTCGCGAGGAATTATTACTTATATATGCCCCTAAAAATATAGCCTGCAAGTGATTGAAAGATGTTATTGTATTCTTTGGTAGCCCTTCAAACCATTTCAAAGCTTCTCCTGTCAGACTTGATGCAAAATATTTGCACAATATAGCATCATGATTCTCCCATTGTAACATACATCTCATATAAGCTTTGATATGCTGTATCGCACAAGTTGTTCCATCAAAAATGCTGGTTAATGTTGGTAAGTTGCATTTCGGTGGTATTCCTCCTAATTGTATCTCTTGTGTAAACGGAGTTTTCGCAGCTTCTTCTATGGCTTCATCCAACTGTCTCTTTCCTCCTCCCCTTTTACTGTTCATCATTCCTCTCATTTCTGCCAATTCTCTCAAAATTTGTTCATTTACATCAGAACTTGAATCTATTGGTCTTTTTAGTTCCGCCTCTCTTCTCCTGCGTTCATGTCTACTTTGACTTTCATCATTCTCTTCTCGTCTTTCTCTGCGATCTTCTCCCTCACTTCCTTCGTGAATTCGCACACCATTATATCTATCAATCTCTCTTCTTTGTTGCCTATCAGCTCTTCTTTGTGCTCTTTCATATTCTTCATTAATATTATCATTGTTGCGATTTTGTTCTCGCCTTCTTTCTCGATTATCATGATTATTCGCGAATTGCCTCCTCCAACTCCCCCGTTCTTCCATTTCTCGCTCTCAATCTTTCTCTCTCGCGAGCTAGACGTGCTTGTTCAACATAATGTATTTCAATTTCATCCTCAATCTCTTTTTGCTTCCTCTGTGCTTCTCTCCCATGCAATATTCTTCTTCCTTCTTCCTGATTTTCTTCATCAACTGGATTATTTTGCCTCTGACGTTGCTTATTCCCTTGGTTTCCACCATTCTGCCCATTTTGAAAAGTCTCAGGACGTGGAACATAACGATCTTCCATCATTTCTCTTCTCTCGCAATGTTCTATGCCTTGATTTTGCGCTTCTTCATGGTTTTCTTCTTCAGCATTTTCTGTAGGTAAAATTCTCCTTCTTTCCTCTCTAACTGATCTTGAACTTGACCTTGTAATGCTTCTCGACCTTCTATTTTGTAATCTGATGTTTTCCATCCTCAGCTCATGATTCTGTCTTGTCAAGTTTGTACGCTCCTCTGCCTCTAATCGTCTCTCTTCATGTATTGTTTGCCTCAACGCCTTTAATGCTGCGATCTCTTCATTTCAATGAATTATTTCTCCATTCCCTTCTCGGTCTCTCCCCTCTTGTCCATTGTGTACCAATTGTTGTTCTTCTTCCCCTTCGTCCACAGAGTCTGATCTCCAAGTATGCACGCTTACTCTATCATAATCCACGTTTCTATCCGCTACTGGTTGAATTGGTGATTGAATTTGATTTTCTTCATCATTCCTTATGTTCCTTCTTGAGGATTCTCCCATTTCATTTCTCTCTTCTCCGGCAAGTCTCCTACTTCTCCTAACAGTTGTTGGTTGCTCAGATGCATTTCTCCTTCTAGCCATTTCTTAATTTTGGTAAACTGTTGAAAATTATATCAAATTCCTTCTCTACTACTCCAAATTCTTTCAAATCACGATGTCAATCCTTACTCAAACAGCTGTTTCTAGCGCCAATATGTAGTTGCAGGAAATCCTAAACTACACCCCTCACTAAATTCCACACAACTAAGCCATTTGAAGATGAATAACTATGATTTTTTATTGATTAATCCCTTGAATATTACAAGATAAAATGGAAAAGAGCTAAAGAAAATACAATCACTCAAACTTTCTCTCTCCTAATGACTTGCCTAACACACGGAAAAAGATCTCCCACACAACAGGCCTATTCGACTCTTTATATAGGGTAGTATACAATGGATGACAGCTAAGCTGTCCTTTATTTTCGGGAATGACTTGCAAGATATCGCAAGTGTACAAATACAAAATCTCGCCACTCTCCTAAATCTCGCTGGGTCTTCACATCTTTCTCGTGTTTTGGCTGCCGTCATTCATTGCGTCATTTATATCACTCATCTGCGACACTTTCGCAATGTCGTCGTTTATTGATCTCGCGAGGTATGGTTGTTGCGATATTCTGATCCTACAGTTTCTACCATCTTAAACAACATTTTATATACCCTATCGATTCACTAATTCAATCATTCCTACATATCTCTGCTTAACAATCATTGGAATTTTAGAATCATTCACCAAGAACATTGCTTGTTTGTACATTTACTGTATTCAATCCATTACTACTGAAATCAAAAGAGCAAGAAAAACTGACAAATTTCTTCAAACCCTTCAAACATACATCCATCACAAGTTTAATACTACTGAAAATTCAAACAACTGGAAGAACAGAACTAGTTTAATTACATCTAAAGAAGGACAAAGCACACAGAATACCACTTCTAAACACCCGACAGGCTACCAGTGCCATTACAACTTTCTTTTTACAACCAAAATTCAAAGCTGCAACATTACTAATCTACCTGACATAAAAGGTTTACCCATCATAACCACTGCAACTCTCCCAGCTGATATCCAAACAATGCACCTGCTTCAAACTGAACCCCAAAATCACCTAACATCTTCTTCATCAACACCATTTATCAAACAAAAAACAAAAAAACAAACTACCACCAAATGTACGAAATTGAAACCCCATTCTCCACACACTTCTTCAGCAACATAAAGGACCATCAATATCCCCACAAGTTTTCACGAAGATGCACAAGAGAAATAGTAATCAAAATATCACATTACTCTAGTTCTAAGGGATTTGACGGTACCTATAAAGCAATCACCAAGAATCGCCATCAATGTTGCTATTCTAGTTTAACACATCCTCTTCATAGTAGGCACCGGTACCATCATCTTCGTCTGAAGATGTGTAGGGACCCTGGAGATCATCATCTTCGGTTTCTTCTTCCTCATCTTCTGCTTCACTGCAAACCACCATCTCACCGGCAAACACAGGCTATCCATCGAGGTCTAACCCAGGAATCTCCTCTCCGTCAGAATCCACGTTCAGGGGTTCTGACATGGTTCGAGCAAACTTACGAGCGTTGTTCTTCTTTTCGGCGAGATATCAGTACTCGTACATCACATATTCAAACTCTTGCCTCTTCCTCTAATTTTTCTCTGTTTCTTTTGTTCTCTCATCTCTCTTCATTGAATCATCACTGCTCTCCTCATCTTCTCCTCCTTCACAGTTCTTTTCTTCATCCTCACTATCACTTTTTGTCGCACTGCGAGTTTTCCCCCATGAACACTTCCACTCTCCTCGTCGTTGAAGCTTCTGCCTGTGTCGACGTGCATCTATGGCATCCAACTTTCTCATTCACAACTCCTCATCATTTTTAACCCTTAATCTTCCAAATTCTCCTCGCTCCTCTTACTCTTTCTTCCTTATCTTCTCCTGATTCAGAAAAGGAATCAACTTTTCAATCTCAGAGCTTGATAAAGTCCCAATTGTCAATTTTGCACGTACCATTGCATCTGAATCGGATGGTGGCTCGGTGTGATTTCCATTTGTTGAACTATTAGCATTCTCTACCATTATTTGTTTTCTTAATCTCTATTTCTATGATTTCTTCTTTTGGTATAATAATCTGTTTATCCCCCTGCCCTGTTTAAATAATGGTAGTAACTTAGCCATAAATGGTCTTTTATGGAGCTTGGTCAAGTGTCTGTCGCTTGGCTATTAACGCCTTTTCAATTCCATACGCACCGTCTTCAAAGCCGTTATTACTCTGCTAAACCCTATTTCCAAAGCCTAAATCTAGTCGCTTAATTCATTAGCTTTTACTCAAATTAAGAGGTGCATTGTTAGGTCAACCGTTTGGTTTTATGCATTCATAGAAGGCACGTCTATCAGATGAGTTATTTATAGCCATTCAGCTGCAGGTTAACTTGGAAGAACATCTTGGACTAGTTTTTGTTGTTGTCTTCTTGTTTGCTGCCGAATCCATTAAAACACTTGTACAAGCACCAAAATATTTTAATGGATTCAGCAGCAAACAAGAAGACAACAACAAAACCAAGTCCAAGCATTTGTACTAGTGTTTGGGATTAAAGGGGTGAAAGAGTAGTAAATGAGGAGGAAATGGAAATATAGATTTGGGGTAAAAGGGATGAATGAGTTGCATAGCATGAGGAGGAAGAGGAAGAGTTTCTTCTTTGTGAGTTTCAGAGCATCCGATGATTCATCTATAGATTGTAACTATCCTTTGGTCCCTATGGAGTAGTAGAAACAACTTAGTGTTTCAAAACACTAATCTTAAACAACTATATAGATGGGCAGCTTGGTGGATTGATTCGTCTTGTTACCTACCTTCTTCGAGTCGAGACCATGCGTTCGAATTTGGGCATTTTTGAAAGTCAGTTAATGACTGTTGGGCTAGAGAACAAAAAGGCCCTCAACAGAGATGCGTCTGTGTTGTCGCAGTTACAACCCATTTCATGTACCCAGTAATAAATAGAACTGGCGTGTCTATAAAACGCACACTATGGACATGAATACTAGCATGTCTAATAAAACCAACTTTTTAACCATGCATATAAACCAGTGTGTCTATAAAACGCACACTATGGACACGCATACTAGTGTGTCCAATAAACCGAACTTTTTAGCCACGCAATAAAACCAGTGTGTCCATAAAACACACACTATGGACACGCATACTAGCGTGTCTAATAAAACCAACTTTATAACCACGCATATTAACCAGCGTGTCTGCAAATCGTACACTATGGACACGCATACTAGCGTGTCAAATAAAACCAACTTTTTAACCACGCCTCAAGTGGCGTGACTATTTTTTTGGACACACCACAACTGGTTAACGTGGCCATAGACTGGTCTATAAACAGGCCCAAAAAAAAAAATTAAAAGTTAACGTGACTAAACGGTGATATTTGGACACGCTACTAGCCCTGGCGTGGCTGAAAGCACTTATATTAACATGCCCATAGAACATGGCGTGTCTAAAGGCCACTTTTGTACTAGTGATCCCAATAGCATTCATACGATTATGTCGATGTCTTATATACGAAGTTCAAAAGATAAGCGTTATACTACGTATTCTAATTCCTTAACACTATGACCACGTGATCATGTCTTACTACTAGAGTATAATCATTCACAGCTTCGCGGTTATGTTTTCAATATAGCACAACTTGAAAGATACGTTAGGAATGAAACAATTCAAGTCAATATTACTAACCTCAAGAAGAAGGATGATGTCGTCATTGTAGCTTGTTACTTCTTCACATTCTTCATGTCTTCGAGTAATACTTGTATGTATCCTAATCCTAGACTTTCTAGTCTAACCTATACGAAGTTGTGTCTAGTACATAATCAAGCGACTCTTAGATCAGTTTATATTCACTAAAATATGACAACCAAACTTGACATACCAACGCTTGGTAGGTTCAACTGAGCTATGCTCTAACACTTCTATTGTATTTTTCAAAAATAGAGTTTGCTTGATTCTCAAGTTATCCTAGCTTTTTCTAAGCTAACCATGGCCTTGGAAAAACCATAAAAAAAGATGTTCTTTCAACTGGGATATCAATCCCTGACACTTTTTGTCCTAGTTGATTTTAGAGTCGTCCTCTATTGACCTAGATTTCCTCTGAGAAACATAATTAGGTGTACGACTAAAATACTCCGCTTTGGGATCCGTGAAGCCAGGTCCGACTATCTTTACCTTGATAGTTCGTGAATCCTGATCTTGCTTTATTGTTATCGAGTGTCTCGTAATCTCTTTCATGCAAGATGGATATAAATCATTAGGTTCTCTTCGTCTCAGACTTTGTGATTCCTCAACATAGATATCTGAAAACTGATTTTAGTTGATCTTTTGAAGATTGTTCTTGAGAGGTAGTTAAGAATCTAGGATGTTATTCGGGAGTCGTCAGTTCCGAATTTTTGAGGTTTGCTAGCTTTGTCTGTTGTAAACAGATTTCCACTCCTTGATCTTTGATCAGGAAATCAAATAAGCTTATTTGTTAGATGTATATTGGTATCAAAAGTCTTCACTGCAGCTGAATCAACTCTTAGGATATAAAGGACGTCATCTAAGGGAATCAAGGGCGTAGAACCTTCCGAGGTTCAAGAGACGTAAGGATCACGAATGTAACTGAATAGCTTGGATGGTGGATTCGGTCTCAACTACATTCCAGTTCGAAGTCTGATAATAGGCTAGTGTCTTTAGCTGCTTAATACAGTGTGGTGTTCAAATCTGGACGAGGTTCCGGGGTTTTTCTTTTATTGTGGTTTCCTCGTTAACAAAATTTTTGGTGTCTTGTGTTTTTCCTTTTCCACATTATATTATTTATCTTAATAATCGGATTTGCACAGGTGTGTACTTATTCAATCTAAGTAGACATGTCCGCTTAATTGTAATCGATTACGAGACTTGTTTCTTGTAGAATTCGTATCTTGAAAGATAGATAACAAGTTTAATCAATTTGAAGAATTCCGATTGGATTATTTGGATACGACTAGATTGATCCTGGATATTGATTTTTGAGATCGTCCAAGTACTTTGATTAACAATCAGGGTCACTGACCCCCGTGTCTATACACACTGATTGAGTAGAGGTTGTGATATAAACTCTATATGTATATTGTCAAGGATCATCAAGCTGGTCTACTTGCTAATGTATTAAGTTTTATTTATACAGGTTACCGAATGAAAAAATTGGATATATTTGGTATCCCCTGCGTTTTCAGTAAGTAGTATCTTTTATCATTTCTATGCGCAATATACCTTTTTAAACATATTTTGTTTTGCTTCTTATTGGTATGTTACAACTCTTAGTTTTTACATGTTTTTTTTTTTTTTTTGCTAGACATGACAATGAATGCAAGTTTTAATTTACTCCCCCCCATGACATTGCTTCAAAAAGTCTCATATGTCCTTAATAGATGACTACTAATGTTATCCCATTTTTATCACAAAGTTGACAAAGGTAAAGAGAATAGGGTTCCTAATGAATTAAGCCATTAAGATATCTCTTGACATAAAGGTCACTCAATCTAGATCAAAGTATCGATGAGATCTTTAGAACTATTTGTAGATCTAAAGACATCTTGTGATAATCCATTGTTAACAGACTCCGTTCTGTATGTGATTGATCACAAGAGGATTCAAGTTTGTGTTGTGCAGGTTATTGAGATTGCAATTGAAGATTTGAAGACAAAGAAGATTTTCTTATTAGTTTTCGTATCTTGTGAATTTGTGCACATATCTTGATCGGCTGGGATCCGACTTAGATTAGATTTATCTAATCGTAAAAGTCGTATTGATTGGAAACTATCATTTGGTGGTATTTTTCAATACCTGAATCTGATAGTTGTGAATCAGAATCTAAGTTACTGATTCATATTGATCTTACCCCACAAAGAAGTTTATGAGATTAAACATAAGAGCCTTTGTCGACTACACAACATATATTTTATAGAAAAGATAATTGAAGTGGTTACCAAACAAATTTGTTCCTTTACTTTTTGGAATACGATCTAAAGAAGTTGAGTACATAAAGACTTTACTGGGTAAAGCAACTTGAGATAGTGAATTCTATCTTGAGATTCACGTACGTGACCAAAAGGTTGAATACGCAGGGATACTGAGAAAACTAAGTAGCTAGGGGCAGTCTACTTGGTCTCAACTATTTGAAGTTGGCATTAGATTTTGTATAGCGGCTTAAGTATGAGAGTATTCAAAACTGGACCAGGTCCCGGGGTTTTTCTGCATTTGCGGTTTCCTTGTTCACAAAATCTTGTTGTGTCATTTACTTTATTATTCCGCAATTATAATTTGGTTATTATAATTTAAAGTAAATACACTTGTACGTTAATTCCTAGTCACTTGATATTGATCTTATAATGTTTCGGTTTAATATTGTACTTATTATCAAGTGAACACTTTGTTGTTGTATTTTCTCGATTTCATATCCATAGACGATCGCACAAAGTGTATGCCATAGTTGTTGTATTGTCTCGACTTTGTCCATAGACGATCACACTTGGTATAAGACTTGTAGGTTGATATTAAAAAATTGTGGTGTATTTGGGTACCCTCGTTGTAGTTGCAGGAAATCCTACACTACACCCCTCACTAGAATAAACACAATTAAGTCATTTTAAGATGAATGATTATGATTCTTATTGATTGAATACTTGAATCTTTACAATATGAAATAGAAAATGGGTTATAGAATTACAATCACTCTAAAATTTTCTCTCTCCTAATGACTTGCTTAACAATTCAAAAAGAACTCTCCTACAACATATTTACTCAACCCTTTATATAGGGTAGTACACAGTGGATGACAGCTAAGCTGTCCTTTATTTTCGGGAATGTCTTGCGAAATATCGCAAGTGTACATGTATCAATTCTCGCGACACTCCTAAATTTCGCCGAGTCTTCACATTCTTCCCATGTTCTGGCTGTCGTCATTCATTGCGTCATTTATTTTACTTCCCTGCGACTCCCTCACAATGTCGTCATTTATTAATCTCGCGAAGTATTGATGTCGCGATATTCTGATCCTACATCTTGCCTCTTCTCATGTCTTCTCTGCGAAGAAGAGAATGTCATGAGAACCAATATTTTGAAATGCCGCAATTGTTCATCTTTATCTGTTTCACTCCCGTACTTTTACACGGAATTTATTACAGATATTTCTTCTTCCACTCTTTTCTTGACACGTCTCTTTCAACCATTTATTCTTGACCATTCACATCCCATCTCACATTAAATGCATTTGTTTTCTCGAGGATTCTTCTCTCTATATATAGTTTTCTCACCCTTCTCTTCTTCTCTTTTATTTTCCCTCTGCAACTTTTCTTCTGCAACTTTTCTTCCTCCGCAATCTGCGTTTCTGCTGCTGTAAATCTTTCCTTCTTTCTTTCTCTTGATCTTCAATTTTCTAATCATTCCCATACTCTAAAAATGGCTTCACTTGGTCGTATATATAAACCCCTTTTTAATGAAGCTCAAAAGAATTTACAAGAGAAGGGCTTCATCCTATCAACCATTCCTGATCAAGAATCTTCATCTATACTTTCTGCAAAATTGTTTTCTGATCATCAATGTGATGATCAGAAAATCATAATCTCGCTAGGTCAAATTCTCGCAGGCCTTCCCATTCCTCTCTACAATCCCGAGATACCTTTATTCTATGAGATTCTTGCTCATGAGAAATTCTCGCGAGCTATTTATCAACTAAGTGGTGATTGCATCCGTCTAATGCTTGAATTCGACAACCGTGGCGCTGGTAAGGGATCTTTATATCCTGATGATGTCAAAGATCCTAGATTCGCAAATTTAGAAATAGTCACTGAGAAGTATACTGTAGAAAACTTTTTTGAAAATTATGAAGTAATAAATATGAGAAATGATAAATCTCGCTGGGGTGCTCGATTGAAGAGAAAAGATAATATTTCCAGTGATAAGCTGCTCATGCAAGATATTGACTGGCACTCGGGCAAAAATAATGTTCCTCGGTACTCCAAAAATGAGAAGTTGTAGGTTGTTCCTCTATTTTTGAGCGGACCTTATATTGCAGGTTCTCATACACTCCCTGCAAATCTCGCAAACTATCATCCTTGGGAATTTAAGTGGCCCGAGAAGGCAAAAGAGGTATACTTCCTATTTCAGGTTTGCTTTGCGATATTTCCTTCCTCTTATACTTACTAGACTTGTAAAATTTTCAGATTGCCAAATTGAAAAGGAGTTATAAAAGACGTCCAAAGGCGAGTACTCTAGCGATACTCCGATCAATCACGGATGAAGTAAGAAATACTTTCTTTTGTTATTTTTAACAATATTGTTGCCTCTGTTTCTTATCTTCATTCGTGTGCGAAGGTTGTTGAAGAAATTGATATTCCCAAGCTGCGAAGGTTAAGGGCAAGAATAAAATCACTCTTCGCAAGGATAAATCTTCGCTCCATCTTCTAAAAACGGAAAATCCATCCCTCTTCTCGTTCTAGTTCCCAAACCAAATGAGAGTTCGACGAAGATGAAAATGAGGTTGGTACTTCCTCTGCGAAGGAGAATCATTCGGTACGCTTCTGCTATGGCGCAATTGTCTAGTGTCTTCTCCGATTCTATGCAAGGATTGGGTGATGATCATTTATCTGCCACTTGCGAAGCTCTCGCCAATATTTGCGATGCTCCCCTGCTAGTGGATAATGATTCTTTTCGCGGAGTTTCCCGAACAATGAATCCCAGTTTCTTGAATGCACTCAGTGCTTTGGTATGCTCATATTTCTCTATTTCTCTGTAACTTCGATTATAAACCTTATCTTAACAATTTCTTTACCTTTCTTTATAGTCTGGTAGAGCTTCCTTTGTTGTTGCCTCAGACCTTGAGAAAAGACGCAACAATCTTGAAAAGAAAAATCTTCAACTTAAAGAGAAGATCAAAGAACTAGAAATTGAAGTTGCGACTTCTCGCAAGAAGGATGAAAAAATTCAACAATTGGGAGTTGAGTCTTCTTCCCAGAAAGACAAAATATCTACACTTCAAAGTGCTAATCAGCAACTTTACGGTATAACACCCTCCTTTTTTCTCCATTTCTACTTTTCCATTTATTTTCCTTTGCTGACTTATTATTTTCGCAGACATTTATAATCTTTCTGACGAAGCCATCCTTCTCCATTCATTCCCTGAACCTATGGATGATGATGCTCTTCTCGCTCATCTCAATGAATCTTTAAGTAGTTCTTCAAACAAGATTAATTCTCTCTCATTAAATGAACTTCGAACCAAATTTCATCTTTTAGAAATTGAACATAGATCTAGTTTAGGTTTATCCAACCGATTTAAACGTTAATATCTTGACTCCCTGGAGAGTAATAGTATTCTAAGGAAAAAGATTAGCAGCCTCATAGATGATAAGGATCGCATTGCTAATCAAGGTGCACAAGCATTAGCAAAATTCCAAAAAACTATTCTTGAAGTCCAAATTGAACGAGATGAATCCCTTCGCCAAAATGCCATACTTAATGAGCGAGAAAATCAAATTGTTCACTTCTTGTCATAAATAATGATGATGAATTCGCTTGGGCTGCGAAGGTTCTAGATAATGCCGAAATAACTTAGGTGTTAACGTCGGTCTTCATGCCGAGCATAATGCCTTGGTTAAAGATATGATTTCGACAGAGAAGGTTGTTTTACTATTCTTCATTATTTTTCGCTTCTTTTTTATGAAATCATTATTAAGTCGCTAACTCATTGTCATTTGTTCGCAGAATCTGAGAAGAGATTTCAAACTAGAATCAAGGAACTTGAATCTGAGAAAGCACAACTTGCAAAGAACTTCTCTCTTCGCAATGACAAATATTCTAAGATGAAGAAGCAACTACAAACTACTGTGGCGAATTTCAATAATGATGTTGTTCGTTTTCGCAACCAAACTATTGAACAGATCTGCAATGATCACAACATTCCTCTTTCTTCATATCCTTGTCTTCTCGATGAAATTCCTGATAATACGCCTTGCTCAGATGTCTCTGATAGTGATGTAAGCGAAGAAGAAGAATCTGATAAAGAATCTGATAAAGAAGAATGAGTTGCTAGATTGTTCCATTTTCCTTTCTCTTCTTGTGATATTTGTACATTTATCCTTCTAACCTTCCATTTTGTAATCTATTACTGTAAATCTATCATATAAAAATAAATAACAAATTTTTATTCTATTCTAATCATTCCCATACTTGCCTCTGTTATTTATTTTCACATGAGATAAATCAAGTCGATAATCTTTAAATAATGATACTTCTTAATTTCGCAAACTTTGTTGCTGATTCTTCACAAATAAATAAAGAAATATAATCGTATTCGCAAGCTTGTTTGCTTACTCGATCATCATTTATGTTGAAATTTATCATTGCGACAAAATCGCAGGACGTCGTTACATTTTCATGTATGACCCATTGATCTTGTCTTATCATTATTTTGTGTGGTCTTATTTTGCCTTCCTAGTTAAAGGTCTTATTTTGCCACCCCTAATTTGCATCAATATGACAGGTCTAAATATTCTTGCGAACATAAAATCCCATGACATTGACGTCTTGCGACAAGATCGCAGGACGTCCTTACACTTTCATGTAATGACCCATTGATCTTGTCTTATCATTTCTTTAGTATTTTTGCCTCTGCAGGATATTTCATTTGCGACAATATGACAGGCCTAAATGTTCTTGCGAATATAAAGCCCCATGACATTGTCGTCTTGTGACACTTATTAGCTCCCTAATGGAGGGTGCCGCCCTTATCATCTCCGTGGTTGCCCCTTCAAGGAGGCGTACATCGGCCATACAAGACTAGCTCCTCCCATCCGGTCTTAAAAACAACCAGTTGTTTTCGCAGCCTCTTATCCCTTATACCTATAGGGTTTATGGTTACGAGACTGCACCCTAAGTGGAGTTTTCTTCGGGCCGAGTGCAACATATGCCAAGACTTGCCAAGAATGGCCGAGACACTTCAAATGCCCTGGCACTCTTGGCTCAACCGTGTACCCCGCGCCTTGAGCATACACTGACTCCTTGGAAGAGACCCTCGGGCGTCCAACCAGGGTATAACCTTATATATATAGTTGGAAATCCAAGGTATCTCTCCCGGATAGACTTTCATGGGCCCCAAATCTCCATGACTCAGGTTCCAGGAGCGGTGTAACCTTTTCCCTGAGCCATGTCAAGAGATACCCCCTTATATGACGCACTTTAGGTCTTACATTTGCCTCTTGCGAAATATCATTCGCGAACTAGGGTGTACGCCATAAAGGTTCGTCCCATTCACTCACTCTTTCATTTTTGTTAATTCATTCAATCATTCATTTTTGGTTTTCTCTTGTTATTTTGTTTGCGAGGCTATCGCATAATCTTGCATTGTTTATTCATTTTTGTTTTTCAATTCTTCAATCAAATTTTCATACATTCTTGATGGCGAGATTCTCGCGTATTTCTTCTTCAATTATTGTTTCTTCTTCTTATCATTAATATGCCTTTTTCATTGCTTTTGATAATTATGATTATTCATTTCTTACACTTTTTGCTCCTGCTGCTCTCTGCCTCTGCACCATTCAAACTTCTTAATGATTCCTTTCCATCATAATTTTCAACTGTTTTCATGCACTTGCTTCGTAATGTATCTTCACTTCTTGTATCTATGGTATCCACCATCAACCTTTCTCTTCTTTGTTCATCTTTTATATTTTGCTTCCAGCCCTTTCTTTTTGCAGTTCTTTCCTCGCAACTCTCCACATCAATCTCATAGCATTTTTGTCCTTCCATCCAATCTCCCTTTATAACTCCAACACCGCTAGGATGAGGAAACTTTATACACTGATGATAAGTCGACGCTACGCCCAAAATTTCGTGCAACCATGGCCTTCCGATCAATGCATTATAAGGGGACTCCACATCGACTACACGGAACAAAATTTCAGTTGATAATCCTTGCAAGGGTATTCTCATATGAACTTCTCCTTTAGGCTTATTCGCTGTGCCATTGAAACCGTATATTTTATACGTCGAAGGTATCAACTCTTCATCCTTACCACCCATAGTCTTGTAAGTATGGTAAAAAGAATGTTTACTGAGCTCCCCGTATCAATTAAGATTCTATTGATCGCCTAGGAATTCTCTGCTTCATCGTCTTCGCCATCTACAGGTTTTGGATTAATTTCCAATTTTACAACCAATGGGCTATCATGCGTCTCTCTGCCTTCAGGAACCTCTTCTGCAGTGAAAGAAATAATCTGCATTTGCCATTCTTTTAACTGCGATGTCTTCGCGATGTTCATCACTTGTTTATTATCAGCATCCCTCGCGAAAACCCTACTGAGAACATTATCATTAAAATCTTCAATTGTTCGGTATGAATGTACAATGGAGTTGCAAAACAAATTTTTAGCTTTCGTTCCGACTTCTATTACGAATGTTTCTTTCCCCTTTGCTGAGTTTGTTCTGTGCATTTATGGCGGTGGTGGTAACGGTTGAACCTTCTCTTCACTTTTTAGAAAATGACTCAACTTTCCTTGGTCAATCATTCTGAGGATGATTCTTTTTATATTTCTGCAGTCATTTGTTAGGTGTCCATGAAAGCGGTGGTAAGAACAGAACTCGTGACTTCTATCACTTGGTGGTGGCTCATTCCCCATGTTCCATGGTGCAGGTATGTTTTCCATCAAGAGTATAGCTTCCCATATTTTTTCCACACTAGTATTTAGTGGTGGCATTTTGATTTCCTCCCATACTACTATGTGACTTCGCTGTCCTCCATGATAATTCTGCCTTCGACCTCCATAAGTTTCTTGCGGGTGATCAAGTCTTTGAATTTTGTTATTGCCGCCACGGTTGTAGTAGTTCCTTTCTCTTTCAAATTCTTCCTGATCACGGCTTCCCATAGCTACTATCTTTGGTTGTCCATCATCTATTATCTTTTCTTGTTGCCCTTGCGAAATGCTCGCTACTGTGTTTATCAACTTGGGTAATAAGCTTGCATTCGCAAAATTTGAATTTGTATTCGCAACTGGGTATGATTCCATCTCATTTTGCCTTTCCTCTAGAGCAATATATTCCTCCTGAAGTTCTCGCAACTCAGTCATTGTAATTGTATTCTTGACTCTAAAAATTTGAATATATAACAAATTGGTTGTGAACATAGCGTTTATGAATGATATAATAAGATATCTTTCATCCACTCGTCCAGCTATTTCGCTACACATTGTCTTCCACCTCACAGTTAAGTGTCTCAAACTTTCGCCAACTCTTTGTTTCAGCCCAAATACATCTTCAATTCCTGGTCGCGAGGAGTTGTTACTTATATATGCCCCTAAGAATATAGCTTGTAAATGATTGAATGACGTGATTGTGTTTCTTGGTAAACCTTCAAACCATTTCAATGCTTCTCATGTTAAACTTGATGCGAAATATTTGCATAATATGGCGTCATGATTTTCCCACTGTAGCATACATCTCACATACGCTTTGATGTGTTGTATTGCGCAAGTTGTTCCATCAAAAATGCTGGTTAATGCGGGTAAATTGCACTTTGGGGGTATTCCTCCTAACTGCACCTCTAGTGTAAAGAGGGTTTTCGCAGCTTCTTCGATTGCCTCATCCAATTGTCTTCTTCCTCCTCCTCTTCTATTGTTCAACATTCATCTCATCTCTGCCAACTCTCTTAAGATTTGTTCATTTACATCAGGGTTCGAATTTATTAGTCTTTTTAGCTCTGCCTCTCTCCTTCTACGTTCATGTCTACTTTGATTTTCTTGTTCAGCATTTTCTTCTCTTCTTTCTCTGCGACTTTCTCCTTCATCTAGTTCACGAATTCACACACCATTATATCTATCATTTTCTCTTCTTGGTTGTCTATCAGTTCTCCTTTGTATTCTTTCATATTCTTCATTGATATTTCCATTGTTGCGATTTTGCTCGCGCCTTCTTTATCGATTGTCATGATTGTTCTGCCGAATTGCTTCCTCCAATTCCCGTTCTTCCATTTCTACTCTTAATCTTTCCCTTTCGCAAGCTAGACGCCCTTGTTCAATATAATGCTTTTCGATGTTATCTTCAATCTCCTTTTGTTTCCTCTGTGTTTCTCTCCCATGCAGTATTCTTCTTCCTTCTTCCTGATTTTCTTCACCAATTGGACTATTCTCCTGCCTATTTCCTTGATTTCCGTCATTTTGGCCATTCTGTAAAATCTCAGGACGTGGAATACACACCATTTCCCTTCTTTCGCAGCATCCTTCACCGAGATTTGGCTCTCTTTCTAGATTTTCTTCATTAACATTTTCTACAGGTAATATTCTCCTCATATCTTCTCTAACCGATCCTGATCTTGACCTGGTATTACTTCTCTCCCTTCTATTCTGCAACCTCATATTTTCCATTCTTAACTCATGGTTTTGCCTTGTTAAATTTGCACGTTCTTCCGCTTCTAATCGCCTTTCCTCATGTATTGTTTGCCTCAATGCTTCTAATGCTGCGACTTCTTCATTTCTATGAATTGTTTCTCCCATCTCTTCTCGATTTCTCTCCTCTTGTCCATTATTTATCAATTGTTGCACTTCTTCTCTTTCTTCCATAGAATCTGATCTCCATGTATGCACACTCACCCTATCATAATCTATTACTCTATTCGGTGCTGGTTGAATTTGACCTTCTTCTCTATCTCTTGCGTTTATTCTTGATGGTTCACCTACTTCATTTCCCCTTTCTCCAGCTAATCTCCCGCTTCTTCTAACAGTTGTTGGTTGTTCTGATGCATTCCTTCTTCTAGCCATTTCTCAATTTTAGTAAGTTGTTGAAAATTATACGAAATTTCTTTCTTGTTACTCCTGATTCTTTCAATTCACAAGGTTGATCTGTAATAAATTCCCTGTTTCTAGCGCCATTATGTAGTTGCAGGAAATCCTACACTACACCCCTCACTAGAATAAACACAATTAAGTCATTTTAAGATGAATGATTATGATTCTTATTGATTGAATACTTGAATCTTTACAATATGAAATAGAAAATGGGTTATAGAATTACAATCACTCTAAAATTTTCTCTCTCCTAATGACTTGCTTAACAATTCAAAAAGAACTCTCCTTCAACAGATTTACTCAACCCTTTATATAGGGTAGTACACAGTGGATGACAGCTACGTTGTCCTTTATTTTCTGGAATGTCTTGCGAAATATCGCAAGTGTACATGTATCAATTCTCGCGACACTCCTAAATTTCGCTGAGTCTTCACATTCTTCCCATGTTCTGGCTGTCGTCATTCATTGCGTCATTTATTTTACTTCCCTGCGACTCCCTCGCAATGTCGTCATTTATTAATCTCGCGAAGTATTGATGTCGCGATATTCTGATCCTACACTCGTCTTTTCAAGAGCGAACAAACTTTCTAGTGGTGTTAAGTTGCTTGGAAAGAGCTTGCTCATCAAGATTGCTTATTTCGATAATCATTGGTCTTGGTTTGATCTTTAGACCAAATGAGTCTATTGAAAAATGGAAGATCCTTTACTTTGCTTTATCACCGGCCTAAAGACTGATTTGGGTGATCAATAAGTGATTTGGTTACTAAAACATAGTTAATCCTTTGTTGTTTCCATTTACGATCTAAAGAAGTTGAGAGCAGAAGTCTTCATAACGGTGAAGCAACTCAAGAGAGTGTACTCTATTTTGGGATTCATGTGCATTGGATATATTTTGTTGTATGTGAAGGGATAATGAAGGAACTGATTAACGAAGGAGTGTCTACTTGGTCTCAACCATACGAAGTTGCGGTAGTTAATTTGAATAGCAACTTAATTATGAAAATATTCAAAACTGAACCAGGTCCCGAAATTTTTCTGTCAGGCTGTTTTTCTCGTTTGCAAAATCTCGTATGTCTTCGTTATTTACTTTACTTCCACATTATATTGTTTAGCTTTATAATAAAAGTAAATACACTTGTATGTTAATCAACTTGGTCACGATCCCATAGTTGGTTCGTTTTGCACTCTGACTAATACCAAGTACATCTTGTTGGAATTATAATTTCCCCATTATTATTTATGTATGATTATACAAGGTGTGTCTACATGGGTTGATATCCAAAAGATTGTGGTGTACTCGAGACTCTCGTATTTTATAATGAAATTGAGTGATTCTTTGCTCCTCGTATCGTACTGTGGTCCTTGGGTAAATTCCATCAAATTGGAAAGGCCTGAGTGTTTGGGTTATCTCTCTATGTACAACAAAATTGGAAAGCTTGAAAGCTGAAGTATCGTAGTTGGAAATATTGGAACTTAGTTACTGGTATGTATTATTCTCGATGATGTCTACATCTCAACAAAACAATATATATATATATATATATATATATATATAAGTATAATCTCTTTATTTATTGGATATTTATTCTGGACTAGGTTTAAGGGTTTAACTACTGGATGGTAAATTTCCTCATTAACAATTTTTTTTTGTCTTGCTTATACATGTTTTCCTATTATAATTGCTTATTTTTATAATTAATATCATGTTTAAATTTATTGGTAGATTACATTTAAGGTGTCAAATTAGATTAACGAAAAAATTAGTGATACTTAAATATCTAATAGCTTTCACATATACACTTTTCATTTTAAGATATTAGTAATTTTACTCATTTTCCATACTATATGCACCTTGTTTTCAACAAGCACATACCAATACGACTTCTTAAGATTTTTTTAAAGAGTAGTATATATAAAGGAAATGAATGATTATATTAACTATTTCATTTAATCCATGTGCAAAAAGTTAGATTGTTAGTGAGTTTTGTATTAATTACCGGAACTGAAATAAGAACTAGATGATTCGGGTCAGGTTTCGAGTCTTAAAATCGGGCTTGCTAATAGTTTTATTACCCAGTGGGTTGACTCAATAAGTTTTCGAGTCTTACTTGATTTACTCGCTTGTTCCCCGATTTTCTTGTTTTTCTCCTTTTTTGTTTAGTATTTTTACCCAAAATCTAAAGAGCTTGTCCAGGTTTGTTTTCTAATCTTTCACAATATCATCATTTTCTGAAATTCAAATTATAATTAGAATGCTAATAAAGGAATTTATAATTAAATTTATAATACTAATTAAGGAAGTACAATAATTTTAAATGAAAATAATGCTTGAATAAATAAATAAAAATAAACTAGATATGGCTAAAAGTGATAAAAAATTGGAAATTTTCCCAATATACACCCATTTGAAAACCTGTTTACAAAACTACACCCTTTTTTTAGTAAATTTCTAAAATACACCCACCATCCAATGAAACGTTAAGTGCCAGTTACTTATGATCTAGTCATACACGTTGCAAAACTGACCAACGATGGAGATTCAGCTTTACTGAAGAAGATTAGATCACAATTTTTTTTTCCTTTTCTTCTGTATATTTCCTGAACTAGAAGAAGACTCTGATAAGTTCAAGAAGTGATGAAGAAAAAAACCCAGAGAAGAACAAGATGAAGAGGTAGGGTTTTCCTAAACTGAAACCCTAATTGTTTTTAACCTGTTTTTGATGACTTGTAAACCCTAGTTGATGAAATTGATGAACCCATTTGATGATTTAGTTTTTTTTTCCCATCATTTCAAACCCTAATTTTTGATTTGATTTGGGTTTTTTGTCACAGATGTATTATTATCTCTTGCCTATGTTTGTTACATATGTATTTATGTTTTTGTTGTTTACTTATCAACAAATTTTTAGTCAGTCTCCTGTTAGGAATATTGGTTACTGCAAATTTAGAAGGCCTTCTCATTGAGATTAACTAATACAAATTAGGAAAGCTTTCCATCAACTTCTGCAATTTAGTTGGTTACCTTTGGTGCACTGATTGTAAATTGCCTTTATACATGCTGGTTGCGTTAAATTTGAAAAGGTCAAAAGTTCTTGTGTGAAGGATTTTTTTTTTTTTAAATACGAAAGGAGCTTTATTAATTTGAAAAAGAACTACATAGATAGTCTATCATCAGCTAAGGCTGTTTCCAACCAAAATGGTTTTACATCTAACCACTCTTCAGCATCTGATATAGATAGAGCATGCTTAGCTAGTAGGTCAGCTACATTGTTTGCATCTCTATGAACGAAATTACATTTCCAAACTTCAAACTTCTTTAACAAAAATTGACAATCTTGAATAATATTACTGTTTAACCAAGCAACTGCTCCTTCCTTCTCATTAATGGCATTGACAACGTTTTGGTTATCTCCCTCCAGCTGGATTCTCCTAAACCCTTTATCTGCTGCCCATTTGATGCCTTCCAAAGCTGCCAATGCTTCCGCCTTTTCAGACTCTAGTGCTTTAACTGGTGCACTTCTAGCTCCATCGGACGTACCTGCATTAGTTCTAATTATTAGTCTGATTCCTGCTTTATTGTTATACCTACAAAATGCAGCATCAAAATTAATTTTAATCACATCAAGGTCTGGTCCTATCCACACATGGGAACCAGAGTTACGTATAGACCCATTTATAGAAGGCATAGTTATTTTAACTCTTTGCCAATCTGTCATGTGTGAGTTCACATTCCTGATAATAGAGTCGCAATGAACCTGCACATTTTCAAACACTACACTGCAACGGTGTTTCCAAACTTCCCAAATAACAAAACACAAGATATGAAAATGAGCTATGTTGTTAGGCCAAGCTTGGACATTATGATCGAACCAAGAAGCAACCCAACTATAAATATCCTGCCCCTGTAATCTCAATAACAAATTTAAATCAATAGCTCTAAGCACATTAACCGTGATAGGACAATCTAAAAAAAAGTGTTGTAAAGATTCCACATGATTAGAGCAAAGAGGACAGACAAAATCTATAATAGCATTATGCCTATGTAGTCTTTCTCTAACAGGTAAACACTTATGAATAAATTTCCACAAAAAATGTAGAATTTTTATGGGCAGATTGGTTTTCCACAAGGATTTCCAGTTTATGGGAGTTCTCATAGTACCAATCTCAGGGGTGTCATTTAAAATTGCTCTATAGGCAGTTTTAACAGAGAAGGAACCATCTCTAGCTGGCACCCATCTTAATCTATCAATACCATTTAGAGGGATTCTAATCTTAAGAATAACATGAACTGTTTGACTATCAAACAGAGACTCTAGAATTTGTATATTCCAAGTCTTAGCATCTTGATCAATAATTTGGGACACCCATTTCATGTTAGCTGGCACAAATCTAGAACTAGGAGGCCTATTTAGAGATGGTATCCAATTATCTTTCCAAATGGAAATATTGGACCAATCGCCTACTTCCCAGCAATAGTGCTTCTTAATACTTCATTCCCTCACAAATTCCTCTCCAAATCCAACTACCCCGTTCATTCAAAGCATCAGATATAGGATTAGTATCTGGAAAATATTTGCACTTTAAAATTGAAGAGCATTGAGAAGAAGGATTTTCTAGTATTCTCCAAGCAAGTTTAGACAGAAGAGACTGATTCAATATCTCAGATTGTCTAATATTAAGGCCTCCTAAATCTTTAGGAAGTGCAATTCTCTTCCATTTTTTTAAAAAAGAACCCTTACCATTTCCTTTCTTGTTCCACCAAAAATCTCTCTGAACTGCATCCAATTTATCAGTGATTGTTTTAGGCATTTTAAAAACAACCATATGGTGATTAGCTAGGGTACCTAACACAGATTGAGTCAAAGTTGTCTTACCTGGTTGATTAACGAAGATAGATTGCCAAGTAGCAAGTCTATCAGAAAACTTACCCACTAGAGGGGCAAAAGATTCAGTCTTACTTCTGTGAAGTAAGAGAGGCACACCTAGGTACTTGTCTTGCAGAGCCATTCTCTGAATGTTCAAAGTACCAGCAATTTGTTGCTTAATGTTGTCCTGCACTTTGTCACTAAAAGCAATTCCTGACTTTTCAAAATTCACAGATTGACCAGAGAACTTACTGAATTGTTTAATAATTTTGGCTAAAGCTACAGCTTCATTGGTCCTAGCTTTAGTAAAAACTAAACAATCATCTGCAAAAAATAGGTGAGAGATAGCAGGACTATTTTTTGTTACAGTAATACCATGAATTTCACCATTTTTTTCGGCAGAATATAGTGCTCTAGACAAAGATTCCATACAAAGAATGAATAAATAAGGTGATAATGGATCACCTTGTCTTAACCCTCTTTGAGGTTTATAAACATCACCAGGTGAACCATTAAGAAGAATTGAAGTAGTCACTATGGAGATGCATTGATTAATAGGAGAACACCAATCATCTGAAAATCCTAAACTTTTCATGGAATCAATCAAAAAACTCCACTCTACCCTATCAAAAGCCTTAGACATATCTAATTTAATAGCCATCCAACCATCTTTTTTTTTTTGTTTTTTTTTTCATAGTGTCAATTAATTCATGAGCTATGACAATATTATCGGTAATCATTCTACCAGAAAGAAAAGCCGATTGAGATGGGGAAATTATCTTATCAAGTAATGGCTTAAGTCTAGTGGCTAACAGTTTAGAGATCACTTTGTAGGTGACATTACATAAGCTAATAAGTCTAAAATCAACAGCGCTAGTGGGGCAGTTCTTTTTTGGTATCAAAGAAATAAAATTATGATTAATCTGCTTTAGAATATGTTTAGAATGAAAAAAGGATTGCACCAATCTAACAATGTCATCACCTACTACATCCCACATTTGCTGGTAAAAACCAGGGGGATAACCATCAGGGCCAGGGGTAGTCCATGGTTGCATACTAAACATAACATGTTTAACTTCATCATTATTTGGAATTCTAGTAAGCATGTTGTTTTCATCATCAGTAATGCAAGGAGAGATAGAATCAAAATACTCAGTAGGATTATCAGGTTGTAGTTCTACTCATATTAAAAAAATGATCTTTAAGAGTGGCAGCAATTTCATTCCTATCTGAAACCCAAACACCTAAAGAATTTTTTAGTGTGTCAATATTGGTTCTTTTTTTCCTGAAATTAACCTTATTATGGAAATAGGCAGTGTTTCTGTCACCATTTCTAAGCTCCTCATCTCTATTTCTTTGTTTCCAGAAGTCAGCTTGGGCATCAATCCAATAAGCTAGTTTTTTCTCAAGGTCCTCAAGGAGTTCATTCTGGTTACCAATACTATTACCACTAGTAAGGGCTTCTATTTGGGCTTTAGTCTTAGCTATTTGAGTGTCGATATTTCCAAAACTATGGTGGTTCCAATATCTCAAAGCTATTTTAGTATGATGTTGACTTCTAGTAACTCTATAAGCATTTGAACCAGACTCGGGACCGTACAATTACTTAGAATGACTTCCTTACAAGAAGGATCCTTAAACCAAGTTCTATTCAATCTGAAAGGTTTATAAGTGTTATTCTGGATTCTATCAGTCACCAGCAAAATTGGGCAATGATCACTAGCAAGGTGTATGAGATGAAAGGAAGTAGAATCAGGATAATAATTCATCCAAACTATATTATAGAGGACCCTATCAAGTCTTTCTAAAATAAGGTCATGACCAGATCTCCTATTCGTCCAAGTAAACAGATTCCCTACAAAAGACATACTATAAAGACCATTGACGTTTAACATACCATTAGAATTATCTAAGACTGACTGAGATATTAAATTACCCCCTTCATTTTCATCTTGAGTCAAAACGAAATTTAAATCACCTATCACAATCCAAGGCAAATTTAGATGAGTAGCAATATTATTCATGACATTCCATTGATCATCTCTCAAAGAGTCATCCAGAGCACCATAAATGAAAGTAAAAAGATAATAGTTTGTTCTGGCATCAATTCTAATTTTGCAATTGATAATATTTAATTTAGCATCTAGAATTTGCAGATCTACTCCTTCCTTCCACAGCAGGCAAAGACCACCAGATAAGCCAATTGGTTCTACTAGAAACATATTAGGATATTTTAGGTTTGAAATATAATTCCTCATTTTTCTAGAGATGTTTTTGGTTTCAATCAAAAAAATAACATCTGGATCATTAGATCTGACAAGGTCTCTAAGATGGTTTCTAGTGTTTTTATTACCAAAGCCGCAAACATTCCAAGACAAGAATTTCATGGTTTCAAGCTGTAAAACAAAAAATTTCAATTTAAAGTTTTTAAGAGTAATTTTAAGGCTAAGAAAATAATTTACCTCAATCTCCCCATCAGTGATTCCAGATTGTTTGTCCAAAAGTATGGGCCTAGTTGTTGTTTGATTTCCTGCTTTTCCCTCAATGTTATTTGCATCACCACCATCTTCCAGTTCAGCGTTTTCAGTAGCCTGTTTATCAACCAGAAACCTTTGTCTCTTTCTTAATCTAGCTTGGACTGCATCATAATCAGCCACAGCAAGAAGCTTGATAGCAATCCCATCTTGAGGTGGAATAAAAATGTTGTTCCTACCATTCACTCTAGCATTCCGAGTAGGAGTTATAGAAGCACTATGTCTGGAAGCAATAGATTTTCTCAATCTCCCTACACCTCCAAATGGCAATGGTTTCTTGTGAAGTGCTTCCATATATATAGAAGCATCCTTACATGCCCCATTACAGTGATTAATAATACAACACTTTGGGCATAATTTCCTAGGTTGTTTTTCATAGAAAAATCTTACCCATTTGGTTACTCCAGCAGCAGTGATTGCTAGAACACCCCTTCTTAATGGCGTTAATAGATCAATCTTGACCCAGACTTTCACAGGAATACCTCCTACTGGTACAGCATCTTTCGGTTCAATTGCTAGTACTTCAACCATTAGTTTTCCTATCTCTTCCACAGCTTTCACAGTCATATGTTCCAGTTGAAGAAACTTAAGTTGGATCCAGTAAGCTTGTTGAGTCCAATCAAGTTCTTGATGGCTTAATCCATGAAAATAATCATAGAGAATAACTAAGTATCCATCAATGTTCCAGGATCCTTCTTCTATCACTTTATCCACCACTTCCTTGTTTTTCAACTTAAATATCATCACATTAGTATCAACTTCAATGATTTTTCACATCTTTTAGAGGAATAAAATTCCACGTGAACTGAATATTATTTTCCACAACACCATAGGTCATTCTTCCCTCAATGATAATCTTTCCGATCAAGAAACAATCCCATTCTCCTGTTCCCTCCTCCACATCTAGAGTGTATCACTTTGATTCAGAATGATAGAATCAGCATCAGCTGCATTTAGCTCCAAAGTCGCTTTCCTAAACCTTGCAGCCAAATCCATAACTTCAGTATTCTTGTTTGGGTTACTTGCTTCAATGATTTGGTTTTCTGCCATTCTTTGATTGAGATTTTGAAAGTTCCAAGGTTTTGTGTTTACCAACTGGATTAATGCTTGATAAATACTAAAATCATTAGGGTTACTGGAAATAGTTGTAGAATAATATCCCAGAGCATAAGGCTTGGAGAGATTTTTGGGAGTGGTTGAAAAAGAAAAGGAAAGTGTGTAAATTGTGATTGACCAAAGAAGAAGGAGGGATTTGAAGTTTTCAAATTTGTAACGACATCTTGGTTTTGGGCATATGATGTGGTTTCAAATTGTTGTAGAGAATGGTAGTAAAAGTTCGTTCAACTCGGGCTTGTAAAGGTTTGATTTAAGAAAACTCTAAAAAACAAAGAAAATATATACACAAGTTTTTCACAAAAATCGAGAGATACCGAGACTCAAGATTCCACCAATTCTCATATTCATGTGGTTCGACTATCAATTCCAGACAATTATAGCTCATAACATATAAATATTGACTCTTTATTCTTTGCCAAGGTAAATTTTATAAAAGATTGACTGTAAATCACAAGCATGACGTATCAAAAATACTAAGACCAAGCATACGTCATCAAACAAAATCACAATCAATTAAGAAAAATCATGAAACGTTTTAAAATAGTGCAAAAGTCATAAAGGAATTAAATAGATTTACCACAGGCGTAGAGAATGGCTTCCTCCGTCATCCCAGTGTTGGGTTTTAGCTCTTCATGGTGAAAACGCGCTCAAAATAATAATCCATTGCTCAAAAGGTGTTTTATTGAAGAAATATATGAAAAAGAAGAAAACAACGAAACTGCAACTATTATAAACGTTACAGATCGACTGTTACGAAGCTAACAGATAAAATAAGACTGTTGTATTACGACTGTCTTCTGTGTTGTTCTACTACGATGTTTATTTGAGACTGTCCGCAGCAGCACAAAGTTCTTCGTCTTCTTCTTCACCAGCAGCAGGTGAATATTTCTGCAAGTTCTCTGCTTTGATTCTGCAGCCCCCCAATCGACCCCCAAAGTCTCGACAACCTTTTCTGGCTTCCACATATTCTTATTTATAAATAACAGGTGCCTTATGAGTCGGTTAATTCCTTCTTTCTCTCCACTCTTCCTTCCGTGCAAGTCACGGATTTTTCTTTCATGCGGCTTCTGTGAGTTCATCCGACGTCCCTCAACTCATCTGTGATAGAATAAATCTCACAGAGTATATTTCCTTCAATAAGACTCCATCCACTTTCCAAAAAAATACATCCAGATACCCGATATCTTTTCTCCTTCCTGTTTTATCAAATCACGCTCGAAATCCTCTTTTCTTCCATTCTGAAACACGTAGCAACCCTGGTTTATCGTAACAGATATATCCAAATCAATTCCCATGAAAATATCACATAAAATCTCGACGCAGGGACTGTAAATTTCTTCCCTTTTCTGTTTCCGCGTATTCAACCCATATGTTCCATTTTTTTCGATCAACAACCAACTGCCAACTCTGTTTTAATATAAAAGGCCCATATCCATCCGAATCCAAGAGTATTTCCGACAAAATCTCATCCGAATCTCTCCCTGAAATTCACGTAGCTGACTGGTTTATAAAATTCCCGCCATTTCAAATTTGAACTGATGAAGAAAGGTCGCCCCCTAACCAGAGTAGGGGTGCGAATAGCGGTTGTCCTGGGGTTGCCCCTTATCCAGTACAGGGGTGCACTTAGCATGTGGTCTCCCCCTAAAAGTGGGTGCCCCTTAGTAATTTAAGTGCCCCTTATCCAAACTGAGAGTCGAATAGTAATTTTCTCCCACGAGCGCAAATACCACTTTTCGAGCCAATTTTCCCGCAAAAGCTTATTTCTCCAAAAACACCTACAAAGACATAAAATACCCAAATAAGTACAAGATCGAGCACTAACAATATACATAATTGAGATCCAAATAGACACATAAATGCGTCTATCAAATACCCCCAAACTTATTATTTGCTAGTCCCGAGCAAATCAAATCTACAAAATAAAATCCTAACTCACTGTCGCAGGCATCGTCGATTGCATTTAGCGTATGCAATAAGCCTTTAAACCCCTAGGTGGCCCTAGTGGCCGAGTTATAGTCTCGGGAGGGCTTACCGGAGATATACCCACAAAACCTTTACTCTCCAGACCCTAGTTATCTACGCAGAACCTTGGAAGGCACTAAGGATGTAGGATCAGAATATCGCAACATCAATATCTCGCGAGATTAGTAAACGACGGCATTGCGAAGGCGTCGCAGAAGAGTAATATAAATGACGCAATGAATGACGATAGCCAGAACACGAGAAAGATGTGAGGATCTAACGAAGTTTAGGAATGTCGCGAGATTGTATACTTGTACACTTGCGATACTTCGCAAGTCATTCCCGAAAATAAAGGACAGCTTAGCTGTCATCCATTGTATACTATCCTATATAAAGAGTCGAATAAGCCTGTTGTGAGAGAGATCTTTTTCCGTGTGTTAGGCAAGTCATTAGGAGAGAGAAAGTTTGAGTGATTGTATTTTCTTTAGCTCTTTTCCATTTATCTTGTAATATTCAAGGAATTAATCAATTAAAAATCATAGTTATTCATCTTCAAATGGCTTAGTTGTGTGGAATTTAGTGAGGGGTGTAGTGTAGGATTTCCTGCAACTACATATTGGTGCTAGAAACAGGGACAGATTGAAGATAAGAGATTGGATATTGTCATTAAAATTGATCAAATCAAGAGTATGATGGATAAATTGGAGAAATCAGAATCAAGGAGAGTAATGGAGAATTGGAATGTAATATGATTACAAAAACAATGGTTAGTGAATTTCATGAAAGTATCAGAGGGAGAGTACATAAAAGAGATTTTGAAGGAAAGAAAATTATAACAACAGAGAAGATGTTACCCTTGAAAGAATGGGAAAAAAACAGAGAATTATATTCACAGCAACGGAGATATCAGGAGAGAATTTAAATCACACATCTCCACTAGTGATTACGATAAGTGCCAGCAAAGAAGAAGGAAAATTAACAAAAACAATGGAAGAATGGGCAATAAATAGAACTTAGGTGGATACAGGGAGTTCAGTGAATATAATGTTTTATCATGCATATAAAAAATTGGGGTACAAAGATGAAGAAATGATTTCCGCAACATATCATATCTATGGTTTCGGCAAATCAATAACAAAACCTAAAGGGGAAATAAAAATACGAATTTTTTTGGGAGAAATTGAAACACATGTGACGTTATGTATAGTGGATATGGAATCACCATATAACATGCTGTTGGGAAGACCATGGATACACGCAATAAAAACTGTAGCATCAACATTTCATCAATGTGTCAAATTTCCTATACCGAGTGGAATTGGCGAAATCAGAGGAGATACCGATAAAGGAAGGATATATCATCAAATCGAAGTAAAACATTATGAAGAAAAGGTGAAGAGGCGAAGAGATCGCAAGAAGATGGCAAAAGTAGCGAAAAAGGAAGAAGAATTTAGAACTTACATGATAAGAGCAGAAGAAGGAAAAAGAATATATGATGAAGAAAATGAACTTGCGAAGGAGGTAAAAGGACCAACGCCCATGGGAGAACCGAAGGCTAGCTACACTGTGGCAGAACCAACAAAGAAAGTAAATATTGGAAATGAAGAAGAACCCAAGGTGTTAAAAATTGGGACAAAAATGGAAACAGATGAGGAAAAAGAGACTATTGATTTGTTGCGAGATTATAAAGACATCTTCGCGTGGGATATGGATGAGATGCCTGGAATAGATCCATCTGTAGCATGCCATAAATTAGAGATTGATAAAAATGCAAGACCATTCAAGCAAAGAATTAGAAAAATTGCAACAACATATCATCCTCAAATAGAAGAAGAATTACAGAAGATGCTTGACGCCGGAATTATTAGACAAGCAAAATATCCCGAGTGGATAGCAAATATGGTCGTAGTACCAAAGAAGAAAAAAGGGATAAGAATTTGCATAGATTTTACCGATCTAAACAAAGCTTGTCCAAAAGATAGTTTTTCTTTGCCAGATATTCCGCAAATGGTTGAGTCAGCAGCAGGAAATGAAAGGATATCCTCGCTTGATGGATACAAAGGATACAATCAAATTCCTGTCGCTGAAGAAGACCAAGAGCATACTGCCTTTTTCGCTCCAAGAGGATTATACTGTTATACAAAAATGCCATTTGGCCTGCGAAATGATGGAGCAACATACCAAAGGATGGTAGAAAAAGTGTTCGAAAAATGGATACATAGAACACTAGAGGTATACGTGGATGACATGTTAATAAAAAGTAAATAAGCAAAAGATCATGTACGGGATTTGAAGGAAATTTTTGAACAAATGAGACATTTCAACATCAAAGTAAATCCAGAAAAATGTACCTTTGGAGTGGCATCGGAAAGTTTTTAGGATACATCGTGTCAAAAGAAGGAATACAAGTCGATCCGGAGAAAGTACAAGCAATTCGCGATATGCCGACACCAAAGAACAATGAAAGATGTGCAAAAGTTAAATGGATTATTAGCTTCGCTAGGAAGATTCATCTCGCGATCATCGATAAGTGCAAACATTTTTTCAACATACTTAAAAAGGGAGCGAAATTTAGGTGGACGGATGAATGTGAAAAGGCGTTGCAAGGAATAAAAGAACATCTAATGGATATCAATATTACAAAAAGCAGAACCAGGGGAGGAATTACTAATTTACCTCGCGACAACCTCGCATGCACTAAGTGCAGTATTATTGCGAATGGACACAGGTGTGGAAAAACCAATCTATTACATCAGCAAAACATTCAATGCCGCAGAGAAAAATTATTCAAAAATTGAAAAATCAATTTTGGCATTAGTTTACGCAACGTTTAAACTTCGCATCTACTTCGAAGCACACACGGTAAAGGTAATGACAAAAGTACCAATTGAGTCAGTAATGAAAAATTCAAAAAGGTCAGGAAGGGTTGAAAGATGGAATGCTCAAGTAAGTCATTGCAAACTCAAATATGAAGTGTTATCCTCACCCAAATCACAAGTTGTTGCAGACTTTTTAGCAGAATTTCCATTGGAAGAGGATGAAGCAGTGGAAGAAATGATGGATATAGAAGAAGAACATGGAAATCCAAGGGATTTATTAACTGAGCCAAACAGATGGGAAATATTGGTAGATGGATCGTCAAATGGAGAAGGTAACAAAATTGGGATCATTGTAATTTCGCCAGAAGGCAATAAAATGGCTTTCTCTTTTAGATTGGAATTTGCATCTACCAACAATGAAACAGAGTATGAAGCTATAGTACATGCTTTGCGATTTGCAATAGAAATGAAGTTGGAGAATGTAAGAGTTACCAGTGATTCTCAGTTAGCTATTCGCCAGATAAAAGAAGAGTATACTACAAATGAAACATCCTTGAAAAAATACAAAAAGCTTGTTGAAGAATTGTCAGCGAAGATACCAAAAATAAAGTGGAGACACATATCAAGAAAAGACAATAAACTCGCAGATGCTTTTGCTTTTATATCAAGTATGATGACAGATCCATCTGCGAGATGCATAAAAATACAGACACTTCTATCACCATCAATCAACAAAGAGGAAGAGGAAGAAGCAGAAGCAATGCTCATATAAGATGAAACACAAAGACCCCATTGCGAGGATTGGAGGACAGAACTTCATGCTTATCTAATGAAAGGAGAAACACCAAGAAATAGATTGGAGATGCACAAATTAAAAAGCCGTGCAACAAATTATGAATTAAGAGACGGGGTATTGTACCGAAGATCCTTTAATGGACCCTCGCTTAGATGTTTAACACAAAAGGAAGGTGAAGCAGTGTTAAAAATGCTACACAGTGGGGATGCTGGCAATCATAGTGGCGGAAGGTATTTAGCACATAAGGCGAAAATGCAAGGCTATTATTGGCCATATATGCATGAAGATGCGAAACAAATATCAAGACGTTGCGAAGATTGTCAAAGGCACGGAAAGAAAATACATGCACCAGGAGCACCATTAACTTCTTCAACAAGTGTATGGCCTTTTGGAAAGTGGGGGTTAGATATTGTAGGACCATTTTTACCAGGTACAGGGCAAAGGAGATATCTGATTGTCGCTACAGATTATTTCACAAAGTGGGCAGAAATAAAAGCGGTACAACACATTCGCGATAAAGATATTTTTACTTTCATATTCGAAAACATAATATGCAGATTTGGAATTCCAGCACAGTTGGTATCTGACAATGGGAAACAGTTTGAGGGACAAAATATAGAATTACTGCTTAATGCATTTCAAATAAAGTGTGGGAAATCAACTCCTTTATACCCGCAGGCCAATGGACAGGCAGAAGCAACAAATAAAACAATCGCTGATATACTAAAGAAGAAATTAGAAGGGCATAATAAGGCATGGTGTGAACAAGTGCATAATGCAGTATGGGCTTACAATACAACAAGGCGAGAAGTTACGGGGATGTCACCATTTTGTCTAACCTATGGAGTTGAAGTTGTACTTCCGACAGAAGTTATTATTCCAACAACAAAGAGAGAAGCTTGGGAGAAAAATCTTAGTGCGGGTAACATTTTGGTTAAATTATATGAATTAGAAGAAAAAAGAGAAAGAGCACTACAGCATATGGAGAATTATCAGCGAAGATTGGCCAGAGAATATAACAAATGTGTCAAAACACGCGAGTTTCAACCAGGTGATATGGTATTGCGAGAAACACCAATATATCAGCAAGAAAGTAGTGGCAAGTTGGCAAAAAAATGGGATGGACCTTATATCATCAAGGAGATAGTTGGAACAGGGGCATATAGATTAATGGATCCTGAGGGCAATGATGTGGGCCAAAGATTGGATAGACCGTGGAATAGATTGTATCTCAAGAAATATTACCCGTAGAAGATAGAAGGGAAAGAATAAGTTGCGAAATATTGAATGGATGAAATGAAATGAATTCATAAGAAATGTTCCTGCGACAGAGTGATTACGAAATTGCATAAAATAAAGAAAGAATATGCGAATATCTCACCAATAAAATAACAAGAGATAATCAAAAATGAATGATTGAACGAATTGACAGAAATGAATGAGTGGGTGAATGGGACGAACCTTTATGGCGTACACCCTAGTTCGCGAATGATATTTCGTAAGAGGCAAATGTAAGACCTAAAGTGCGTCATATAAGGGGTATCTCTTGACATGGCTCGGGGAAAAGGTTACACCGCCCGGGAACCGAGTCATGAAAATTTGGGGTCAATAAAGCCCATCCGGGGTAGATACCTTGGATTTCCAACTATATATATAAGGTTATACCCTGGTTGGACGACCGAGGGTCTCTTCCAAGGAGTCAGTGTATGACCAAGGCTCCGAGGTACACGGTTGAGCCAAGAGTGCATGGGGCATATGAAGTGTCTCGGCCATTCTTGGCAAGTCTTGGCACATGCTTTCGGCCGAAGAAAACTCCACTTAGGGTGCGATCTCGTAACCATAAGCCCTATAGGTATAAGGGATAAGAGGCTGCGAAAACAATCTGGTTGTTGTTAAGACCGGATGGGAGGAGCTAGTCTTGTATGGCCGATGTACGCCTCCTTGAAGGGGCAACCGGGGGAGATGATAAGGGCGGCACCCTCCATTAGGGAGCCGATAAGTGTCAAAAGACGCAAATGTCATGAGGCTCTATTTTCGCAAGAAAATTTAGGCTTGTCATATTTGTGCGATGATCCTGAAGAGGCAATAATACTAACGCGAGGGTAAGACGAGATCAATGGGTCTTTACATGAAAGTGTAAAGACGTCCTGCGATTTCGTCGCAAGACGGCAATGTCATGGGACTTCAAGTTCGCAAGAATTTTTAGGCCTGTCATATTGTCGCAACAAAAATATCCTGCAGAGGAAAAAATACTAAAGAAATGATAAGACAAGATCAATGGGTCGTTACATGAAAGTGTAAGGACGTCCTGCGATTTTGTCGCAAGACGGCAATGTCATGGGGCTTTATGTTCGCAAGAATATTTAGGCCTGTCATATTGACGCAAAAATGAGGGGTGGCAAAATAAGACCTTTAACTAGGAAGGCAAAATAAGACCACACAAAAACAATGATAAGGCAATATCAATGGGTCATTACATGAAAATGTAAAGACGTCCTACGATCTTGTCGTAATAATGAATTTCAACATAAATGAAGATAATGGAATAACAATTATTAAATACCAAAAATTATACTCATTGAAAGAAAGAGTAGTAATAAGCAGATGAATACATACATCAAAAAGATGATTGAAGTACATAAAGAAGCAACAGTACAAGAGGAAAGATTACAAGAGAGTCATTTCTCAAATATCGGTTTTTCACCGAAGGAGATACTTGGGTTTTCTTCAAAGAACTTTATCCGTATTTTCGCCAGTTATTATATTTCCACCAGATTCTTCTTCACCCAGATCATCATTGGCAGTTTTGCTAGGAGGGATTGTCTCTTCATTCGCGATTTCTTCGCCACTATTGTAGTCAAAATCGCTGTCAGGAGAATTAGGAATTTCATCATCGCTTACTTCCAGAGGTTCGATACATACAGGATCAAGAGATTTGGATAGTAGAACGTTATTCACAACAACTTTGTAGTTGCAGGATTTCCCACACTACACCCCTCACTCAAATCTGCTAAATCAACTCATTTGAAGATGAAGAATGATATGTTTATTAATTGTTTTCTTGAAAGATTTACAAAGAAATGTAGAACAGAGTTAAAAAGAAATTACAATCACTCTTCACTTTCTCTCTCCTAATGACTTGTTTCACAATTCAAAAAGACCTCCCCACAACGAGACTTACTCGACCCTTTATATAGGGCATTACATAGTGGGTGACAGCTATCTCCCCTTATTTTCGAAACGTCTTGCTAACGCTCGCGAATATACGATTATTTGCCTTCGCGACACTCTTAAATCTCGCCAAGTCTTCACACTTTCCTCATGTTCTAACTGTCGTCATCTATTACGTCATTTATTTACCTCCATTCGACTCCTTCGCGACGCGGTCGTTTATTAATCTCGCGAAGTATTGCTGTCGCGATATTCTGGTCCTACATCTTGCCTCTTCTCATGTCTTCTCTGCGAAGAAGAGAATGTCATGAGAACCTATATTTTAAAGTGCCGCAACTGCTTATCTTTATCTTGCGATTGTTTATTTTCACTCGTTTTGTTTGTGTACGGAATTTATTACAGGTGTTTCTTCTTCCACTCTTTTCTTGACACGTCTCTTTCAACCGATTATTCTTAACCATTCACGTCCCTTCTCTCATTAAATGCATTTGTTTTCTCGAGAACTCTCTTCTCTATATATAGTTTTCTCCTCTTTCTCTTCTTCTCTTTTTATTTTCCCTCTGCAACTTTTCTTCACCTTTCTCCTTCCGTAATTTGCGCTTCTGCTACTGCTTCCTTTTCAATTCTTCACTTTCCCCTTCATTCCTATACTCTGATAATGGCTTCACTTGGTCGTACATACGCTCCTCCTTTTACTGATATTCAAAAGAAATTACAGGAAAAAGGTTTCACTTTATCTACCATTCCACATCAAGAATCCTCATCTATGCTTTCTGCAAAATTATTTTCTGATCATCAATGTGATGATCAGAGAATTATAGTCTCGCTAGGTCAACTCCTCGCAGGGCTCCCCATTCCTTTGTATAATCCCGAAATACCATTATTTTATGAGATTCTTGCTCACGAGAAATTCTCGCGGGCTATTTATCAATTGAACGGCGATTGTATTCGCCTGATGCTTGAATTCGCCTCTCGTGGTGCCGGTAAAGGATCTTTATATCCTGACAATGTTAGAAATCCCCAATTTGCGAATATACCAATAGTTGCCGAGAAGTATACTGTGGATAATTTCTTTGCAAATTATTTAGTCATAACTATGAGAAACGATAAATCTCGCTGGGGTGTTCGATTGAAGAAAAATGATAACGTTGATGCTGACAAATTGCTTATGCAGGACATTGACTGGCATTCGGGTAAAAATAATATCCCTCGCTACTCCAAAGATGAAAAGTGGTGGGTTGTTCCTCTCCTTCTGAGTGGACCTTATATCGCAGGCTCACATGCACTCCCAGCCAATCTCGCGAATTATCATCCTTGGGAATTTAAGTGGCCTGAGAAGACAAAAGAAGTATATACATATCATTCATTTTAGATTTGCTTTGCTATGTCTTCCATTTCTTTCCTTCATTAACTTTTTAGAAAAATTTTAGGTCATCAGAATGAGAAAGAAATACAAAGAGGATCCTCGACCAAATATCCAATATTCAAGGTGGCGATACTTCGATCACTCACGGATGAAGTAAGAAACATTTTCTTTTGTTATTTTAAACAATATTGTTGCCTCTTTTCTTATCTTTATTCGTGTGTGAAGATTGGTGTTGAAGAAGTTGAAATCGCAAAGATTAATGATGGAAAAGTCAAGGCTAAAGAAGACGTGCGAAGGCTAAAGGCAAGAACAAGGCCATTTCTCGCAAGGACAAATCTTCCTGCCCATCCTCCAAAAGACGGAGACTCCAACCTCCTTCACATTCTAACTCCCAATCTAGCGAGAATTCGGAAGATGAAAATGAAATTGGCACCTCTTCTCGCTAAGGGAAGTCATTCGAGATACTTACGCTATGGCGCTTTTATCTAATGTCTTTACCGATTCTATGCAAGGTTTTGGCGATAGCAACTTGTCCGCTACTTGCGAAACTATCGCTAAGATCTGTGATGCCCCGTTGTTGGAGGATATCGAGTCTTTTCGTGGAGTTTCTCGAACAATAACACCCAGCCTTTTAAATGCTCTCAATGCTTTGGTATGTTCACACCTCTTTACCTCTTTGTGACTCCGCTCTTATCTTTAATTATTTCTCTATATTTTTTTTTTTTTTTTTACAGTCTGGGAGAGCTGCTTTTGTTGCTGCCTCAGACCTTGAGAGAAAACGCAACAACCTTGAAAAGAAGAACTTGCAATTGAGCAAGAGGATTCGAGAACTAGAAATTGGGGCTGCGTCATCTCGCGAGAAGGATGAACGGATTAAACAACTGGAAGCTGAACTTACTTCTCAACAAAATAGAGTATCTACTCTTGAAAGCGCAAATAAGCAGCTTTATGGTATAACAATTTTTATTCCTCAGATTTCTTTTATTTTACCATTTACTTTTCTTTGCCTAATTTACTATTTTCGCAGACATATATAATCTCTCTGAAGAGTCCATTCTTCTTCATTCATTTCCCGAGCCCATGGATGATGATGTACTCCTTGCTCGCCTCAATGAATCTCTAAGTAGTTCTTCAAATGATGCTAACCTTCTTTCATTAAAGGATCTTCAATCCAAACATCATCTCTTAAAAATCGAGCATAGATCTAGTTTAAATTTGGCTAATCTTTTTAAACGAAAGTACGTTGACTCCAAGAAGAAGACCAAAACTTTAAGGAAGAAATTTAGTGATCTCATAGATGAGAAAGATCGCATTACTAACGAGAGGTGCACAGGCATTAGCAAAATTTCAAAAATCTCTCCTTGATGTGCAAGTTGAGCGAGATGAACTCCTTCGTCGAATACCATGCTTAGCGAGCGAGAAGGCCAAATTCGTTCACTTTTTGTCATAAATAATGATGATGAATTTGCCTGGGCTGCGAAGGTTTTAGATAACGCTAGAAATAACTTAGGTGTTGATGTTAGTCTTCGCACCGAGCAAACTACCTTAATCAAGGATATGATCTTTGAAAGAGAAGGTTGTTTGTTATACTTCTTTACTTTTCTGTTATTTTTCCTTTTGTATTATTAAAATTAATTCATTTCCTCATGTTTTCGTAATCGAAAAGAGATTTCAGACAAGGATTGGAGAGCTTGAAATCGAAAAGAGCGTCTCGCAAAAGATCTCTCTCTTCGCGAGAGTAGATATTCTAAATTGAAGCAGCAATTCCAAACTACAGTGGCGAATTTTAATAATGATGTCTTTGTTCGTTTTTCGCAATCAAGCTATGGAAATAGTTTGTAAGGATCACAACATCCCTCTTCATTCATATCCCTTTCTCAATGAAGAAGTTCCCGAGAACTTGCCTGTCTCAGATGTTTCTGATAGTGAAGCTAATGAAGAAGAAGACTTTGACGACGAGAGTGATGGAACCAAAGAATCAGATGAAGAAGAAGAAACCCAAGAATCAGATGAAGAAGAAGAACCAGAAAAGAAATAACTTCTCTTTCTTCTTTGATTTCTTGTAATATCTGTATACATATATCTTTGACTATTGAATGTAAATTTCAACTTTTGCTCCCTTTGTTCAGATATATTAACCAAACAACCCTTCTTTATAATTATAACTTCACACTTGCCTCTGCCTCTGTTCATAAGATATAATCAACTTTGCGAGTTAAATAATATAATCATTCTCGCGAGATATATATATCATTTTTTTTTTTTTTTTTTTTTTGAACAATATCCCCGCGACAAGATCGCAAGATATCTTCATGGATTAAGAAATCTATTGATCTTGCCTTATCATTATTTGTGTGGTCTTATTATGCCTTCCTAAGTAAAGGTCTTATTTTGCCACCCCTCATTGCGACAAGGTCGCAGGACGTCTTTACATTTTCATGTAATGACCCATTGATCTTGTCTTATCGTTTCTTAAGTATTTTTGCCTCTGCAGGATATTGTATTTGCGACAATATGACAGGTTTAAATGTTCTTGCGACCATAAAATCCCATGACATTGTCGTCTTTGCGACGAAATCGCAGGACGTTCTTACACTTTCATGTAAAAACCCATTGATCTCGTCTTACCCTCGCGTTAATATTATTGCCTCTGCAGGATCATTGCACAAATATGACAAGCCTAAATTCTCTTGCGAGAATAAAGCCTCATGACATTTGCGTCTTTTGACACTTATCAGCTCCCTAATGGAGGGTGCCGCCCTTGCCCCTTCAAGGAGGCGTACATCGGCCATACAAGACTAGCTCCTCCCATCCGGTCTTAACAACAACCAGTTGTTTTTCGCGCAGCCTCTTATCCCTTATACCTATATGGTTTATGGTTACGAGACTGCACCCTAAGTGGAGTTTTCTTGGGCCGAGTGCAAGCATGTGCCAAGACTTGTCAAGAGTGGTAAGGAAGTTCCATGCTCCCCGCACTCTTGACTCAACCGTGTACCTCGGCGCCTTGGTCATACACTGAATCCTTGGGAAAGACCCTCGGGCGTCCAACCAGGGTATAACCTTATATATATATAGTTGGAAATCCAAGGTATCTCCCCCGGATAGGCTTTCATGGGCCCCAAATTTCCATGACCCGGGTTTCGGGAGCGGTGTAACCTTCCACCGAGCCATGTTAAGAGATACCCCTTATATGACGTACTTTAGGTCTTACATTTGCCTCTTGCGAAATATCATTCGCGAACTAGGTGTACGCCATAAAGGTTTGTCCCATTCACTCACTCATTCATTTTATCAATTTATTCAATCATTTGTCTGCGAAAGTATCGCACAATCTCATTTCCATTATTCAATAGATTTGAATATATTCTTCATGGCGAGATTCTCGCACAATGTTTCCGCCACCATTATCTCTGCTTCTTATCCTTATCATACTTTCATCACTAAATTGTTATCTTTTCTCACAATTAATCATTTTTTACACCTTTTATTCTTACTTCCTTCGCTTCCGCATCATTCCACCATTTCAATGTCTCCTTTGCATCATGATACTCGTTATTTTTGTGCATCACTTCGCAAAGATCTCTTCTTTTTTTTGTTTCTATGGCATCTACCATTAGTCTTTCTTTTCTTTGTTCATCCTATACATTCTTCCTCCAACCTTTCTTTTTTTCAAGTTCTCTCTTCGCAGACTTTCTACATCCACCTCATAACACTTTTGCCCCTCTATCCAATCTCCTTTTATAATCCCAACACCGCTAGGATGTGGAAATTTTATGCACTGATGGTATGTCGAAGCTATACCCAGAATTTGATGAAGCCATGGTCTTCCAATCAATGCATTGTAGGGAGATTCCACATCAACTACACAAAACAAAATATCAGTCGATAACCCCTGCAAGGGTATCCTCATTTGCACTTCGCCTTTGGGCTTGTTCGCGGTACCGTTGAAACCATATATTTTGTATGTTGAAGGGATCAAGTCTTCATCTCTTCCTCCCATAGTTTTGTAAGTATGGTAGAAAAGAATGTTGACTGAACTGCCAGTATCGATCAATATTCTATTGATTGCCCAACAAGTTTCCGCTTCATCATCTTCGCCATCAATAGGTTTTGGATTAATTTCCACTTCACAACCAAAGGACTATCATGTACTTCTCTTCCTTTGGGTATTTCTTCAACCGAGAAAGAAATAATCTGCAATTGCCACTCTTTTAGCTGCGATGTCTTCGCAACACTCATCACTTCTTTATCATCGCATCCCTCGCGAAAACTCTACTAAGTACAAGTGTCATGAAAATCTTCAATAGTGCGGTATGAGTGGACAATGGAGTTGCAAAACAAATTTTTAGCCTTTGTCCCAACTTCTATAACAAATGTTTCTTTTCCCTTCACGGTGGGGGGTGGTAAATGTTGAACTTTCTCTTCTTCTTTTAAAAAGTGATTTAACTTTCCTTGATCAATCATTCTTAGGATAATTCTCTTGATGTTTCTCAGTCATTTGTTAGGTGCCCATGAAAGCGATGGTAAGAACAGAACTCATGACTTCTATCTCCGGGTGGTGGCTCACTTCCCATGTTCCATGGTGCTTTGGTATATTTTCCATCAAAAGTATTGCTTCCCATATCTTTTCCACACTTTGGCATTCAATGGCGGCATTTTAATTTCCTCCCACACTACTCTGCGACTTCGCTGTCCTCTATTATAATTCCGCCTCTTGGCCTCCATAAGTCTCTTGCAAATTATACCTTTGACCTCCATAGGTTTCTTGTGGTTGATCAAGTCTTTGAATTTTATTGTTTCCGCCACGGTTGTAGAAATTTCTTTCTCTTTCAAACTCTTCTTGATCGCGACTTCCCATAGCTACTAACTTTGGTTCTATATCAACTGCTTTTCTTTCTTGTTGACCTTGCGATGTGCTCGCCACTGTGTGTATTAGTTGAGGTAATAAACTTCCATTCGCAACATTAGAATTTGTGTTTGCCACTGGGTAAGATTCCATCTCGTTCTGTCTTTCTTCTAAAGCAATATATTCCTCCCGGAGCTCTCGTAATTCGATCATTGTAATTGTATTCTTAACTCGAAAACCTCGAACATATAATAGATTGGTTGCGAACATAGCATTTATGAATGACAAGATGAGGTATCTTTCATCTACCCCGCTGGCCATCTCGCCGCACATCGTCTTCCATCTCGACAGTTAAATGTCTCAAACTCTCGCCAACTCTTTGTTTCGGTCCAAATACATCTTCAATGCCCGGTCGCGAAGAGTTGTTACTTATATACGCCCCCAGGAATATAGCCTTGTAAATGATTGAATGATGTGATCGTATTCCTTGGTAAACCCTCAAACCATTTCAATGCTTCTCTGTTAAACTTGACGCAAAATATTTGCATAATATAGCGTCATGGTTTTCCCATTGTAGCATACATCTCACATAAGCTTTGATGTGTTGTACTGCACAAGTGGATCCATCAAAAATACTGGTTAACGCTGGTAAGTTGCATTTTGGGGGTATTCCTCCTAACCGCACTTCTAATGTAAAAGGATTTTTCGCAGCCTCCGCGATAGCTTCATCTAACCGCCTTCTCCCTCCTCCTTCTCTTCTCGTTGTTCAATATTCCTCTCATCTCTGCCAATTCTCGCAGAATTTGTTCATTTGCCTCGAATCCGAATTGATCGGTCTCTTTAATTCGCTTCTCTCTTTCTTCGTTCGTGTCTACTTTTTTGTATTCTTTCGTATTTTTCGTTAATGTCTCCATCATTGCGATTTCGCTCACGCCTCTTCTCTCGATTATCATGGTTATTCTGCCGGATCGCTTCTTCTAATTCCCGATTTTCCATTTCTGCTCTCAATCTCTCTCTCTCACGAGCTAGACGTGCTTGCTCAATGTAATGCTTTTCAATATCATCTTCAATTTCCTTTTGTTTCCTTTGAGTTTCTCTCCCATGTAGTGCTCTTCTTCTTTCCTCCTGATTTTCTTCATTAATTGGGTTATTCTGTCCTCGAGGCTGCCTATCTTCTTGATTTCCATCATCGTGGTTGTTTACCAAAATATAACGATTTTCTATTAGTTCTCTCTCTTCGCGATCTCCTTCGCCATGACTTAACTCTCTTTCCAAATTTTCTTCATTAATGTTTTCTACAGGCAATGTTCTCCTCCCATTTTCTCTACTCGATACTGATCTCGATCTGTTACTACTTCTTGACCTTCTGTTTTGCAGCCTCCTATTTTCCATCCTCAACTCGTGGTTTTGCCTTGTTAGATTCGCGCGTTCTTCTGCTTCTAACCGCCTTTCTTCGTGTATTGTTTGTCTCAGCGCTTCTAATGCCGCGATTTCTTCATTTCCACGAATTGTTTCTCCCATCTCTTCTCGATTTCTCTCTTCCTGTCTATCATTCATCAATTGTTGTATTTCTTCTCTTTCTTCCGTAGAATCTGATCTCCATGTATGCACGCTCACTCTATCATAATCAATTACTCTGTTTAGTGCTGGTTGAATTGGTGGTTGTGTTGATGGTTGAATTGGTGGTTGTGTTGATGGTTGAATTGGATCTTCTTCTCCATTTCTTGCATCTATCCTTGATGGTCCACCTACTTCATTTCTTCTTTCTCCCACTAATCTTCCACTTCTCCTTACGATCGTTGGTAGTTCTGATGCATTCTTTCTCCTAGCCATTTCTCAATTTTGGTAATTTGTTAAAAATTATTCAAGATTTCTTTTTTGTTATCCCTAATTCTTCCAATTCACAAGGTTGATCTTCTTCAATCCCTGTTTCTAGCGCATATGTAGTTGCAGGATTTCCCACACTACACCCCTCACTCAAATCTGCTAAATCAACTCATTTGAAGATGAAGAATGATATGTTTATTAATTGTTTTCTTGAAAGATTTACAAAGAAATGTAGAACATAGTTAAAGAAATTACAATCACTCTTCACTTTCTCTCTCCTAATGACTTGTTTCACAATTCAAAAAGACCTCCCCCACAACAGACTTACTCGACCCTTTATATAGGGCATTACATAGTGGGTGACAGCTATACTGTCCCTTATTTTCGGAAACGTCTTGCGAACGCTCGCGAATATACGACTATTTGCCTTCGCGACACTCTTAAATCTCGCCAAGTCTTCACACTTTCCTCATGTTCTAACTGTCGTCATCTATTACGTCATTTATTTACCTCCATTCGACTCCTTCGCGACGCGGTCGTTTATTAATCTCGCGAAGTATTGCTGTCGCGATATTCTGGTCCTACAAACTTCAGCCTTAAGATGAAATTGACGAATGAGTGCTTTCTGATGATTTCTACTCTCTATATCCTTACAGTCAGACATATAATCGAATCTTCTTTCTGCGCGATCGCGAGAGCGAGCAAGGGAAGCAGTAAGTATTCCATTTTCTTTGCGAATTTTTGAATAGTCAGACTTTAGAGTGGCAATAGAGGAATGAAGATTTTTCTCCGAATCTGCAAAAGAAAAGAACATAGAAAATTATTCAGATTTTTGGACTTCGCGAGGAAAATATCACAAGATAATAAATAAATGTATTAAGGTAGTCAAATAATATGACTACCTTCCTTCTGCGAGGTAAGATATTGGATTAAAGCCGAACAACTATTCTCCAAATGATCCATGGCATTGTCAAAATTATCTCCAATTAAATCTTTCAGTCGAGATCGCAAGCTTTTTTCGTTGGAAACAAGTAAGGCATTTTCTTTCGCAAGGGAAGAGTTGGACGTTTCTAACTTGGAACATTGATCCTTAAATTGGTTTGCTTTCACACTTAAGATTATTCTACCCTGAATAAGTTTATCCTTCTCGGCAGTAACTTCTTCAAGTTGATTTCTCAGCGAGCAAAGAGATTGTTCTTGTTCTTTACATAATTTTTGACAAATATCAGACTGTTGCGAGTAAATCGCCACCTTGTTTAATAGAGTTCGCTTTTCTTGAGAAAGAATTCCACTCTCATCTGATAAAGTTTCCAACTCCAAATTAGCTTTAGTCAAAGAGTAAGATAGACGAGATAATTCATTACTTAATGAGTCTTGTTTCTGAGCTAAATCAACATTTTCTTTAGAAAGGTTATCTATTTGATCAACAGAATATGTATGAAGATTATCTAATTGGTTATATTGCTCCATCCAAGCATCTCTATCAACTCAAACTTCTTCAACAGTAGATTCCAACTGATATATCTCCATTTTTCGCTTTTGGTTTAAAGCTTGAAGGGCGAACAAGGGCTCTTGGTTTAATAAAAAAAAAAAATGGACAGTACAGAGGTAAGAGTATACCTTTCAATTCTTCATTCTTCTTGCGAAGGTTATCACGATCCAGCGAAACATTTTGAAGTTTTTGATTCTCAAGTTGGAGAATATTACATTTTGCAGTCATAGCTTGGAGATCATTCTTCAAAATATTAATTTCTTGCTCCAAAGATGTTTGTGAAATTCTATCAGGGCCAAGGTGTTTGCTCAAAATATCGCAGACATCAGATTTGATAGGATCGACAGAAGTCTTCTTGGCATCGTTCACAATATCTGATAGAACTTTGAAGGCCACATCTATTCCTTCTAAATTTTCTTTAGTAAGAGGGATTTGCTCAGAAAAGGAAGTAACGGTGATAGAAGAAGGAAGAGATGAGTCATCTTTTGTTAAAGGAATATCATGAGAAGAGGAAATCTCATGAGGGTTAATGACTGGAGTATTAGTAAAGGCATTGACAATGGAAGAAGAAATAGGCTCATTCGCGATGGTACTGTTATGAGGGATTTGATCTATGAGAAATTCAGGCATAGAAGTGTTATCTTTGACAGTATTTTCGCAGTAGGAGTTGTAAGTTTGAATATAGGAAAGGAAACAGCATGTGCAACAGGTTTAGAACGGCGAGGCTTCTTGGGGGACTTATCAATATTTTTATCATCCTGCGAATTACAAGTTAAATAAGAAACAGAGGCAACAATATTGTTATTAAAAGAGTAAATGTTTCTTAAATACCTTGCTATTCGCAGGCTTTCTTTTAGTTACAGTGGATTTCGGTTGCGAGCCCATGGAAATATTAGGGTTCACAATGGTGAACTTGGTGCTAGATTTGTTCTTGCTGAAACAAAAACAGCAGGGGAATCATATCAAAACAAAACAACTTCAATAAGAGAGATCAATCACAAATTGATCAAATTCAGCAAATTTAACAAACCTTGATGACTCCATAGAAACAGTAGCAGAAAAGGAAAGATAAGAACAGTAGCAGAAGAATAATAACAGAAAAATGATGAAGATAACGATGAAGAAAAACAACAGAAGAAAGTTGCAGACGATGAAGAAGGCGAAGTAAAAGAAAAGAAATAGTTTCACAAGGAATTCTCCTTTAAATAGACAAGAAAAGAGTGACCGGATAACATTAAATGTGCCGGTAAAAAGGGCTATTTTAGATACGTGTAAACAGTCATTCCTAAATTCACGGAATCTTGTCGGCAAAAAATTGATAGAAAATGATTTATCATGCGGCATTTCAAAATATTAGTTCTCATGACATTCTCTTCTTCGCAGAGAAGACATGAGAAGAGGCAAGATGTAGGATCAGAATATCGCAACATCAATATCTCGCGAGATTAGTAAACGACGGCATTGCGAAGGCGTCGCAGAAGAGTAATATAAATGACGCAATGAATGACGATAGCCAGAACACGAGAAAGATGTGAGGATCTAGCGAAGTTTAGGAATGTCGCGAGATTGTATACTTGTACACTTGCGATATTTCGCAAGTCATTCCCGAAAATAAAGGACAACTTAGCTGTCATCCATTGTATACTATCCTATATAAAGAGTCGAATAAGCCTGTTGTGAGAGAGATCTTTTTTCGTGTGTTAGGCAAGTCATTAGGAGAGAGAAAGTTTGAGTGATTGTATTTTCTTTAGCTCTTTTCCATTTATCTTGTAATATTCAAGGAATTAATATTACAACTCGTCCACTAGGGACACCTAGGGGTTTAAAGGCTTAGTGCATACGCTAAATGCATTCGAGAGACCTGCGACAGGGGTATAGTTAGGATCTCTTAATTTCTGTTTCACTTGAGGACAAGTAAAATTCAGGTTTGGGGGTATTTGATGAGTGCCAAATAGTGCATATTTATACACCTTTTTATTGGAATTTTACTCATCTTTTTGCGCTTAGAAATCGATATTATCCCGTTCTCGTGTTTTCTTTGTTTTCAAGAATAAATATTTGTATTAATTAATTTTGTGTTTTTAGGTAGTAAATAAAGCTCGGAGAATCTGAGGAGCCAAGGAGCGAAGAATTGGAGTCAAACATCTATGGAGCAGATAGCCAAAGCCCGCGCGCAAATCAGTTGCAACCCAACAAGGAAGACTTGGGCTAGAGCTACCCACGACCCGGATCCGAACCCGCTCATCCCGAGCCGTTGAGATCTTGCCCAGATGCATCATACGGTCGCTCCATCGCTCGCATCCTCTCTCGATGTCCCTGCTCCACACCAAATCGCCCCGAGTCATCCTCAGCCGTTCAGATCTTCCTCACCGAGATCCTACGCTCGCTGAGGCCTTCTCCATCAATCTTCGATGCACCCGTGCAACACCGAAGCGACCCATACACCTATACCCCCACTCGAGCAGACTATTCCTCTCTTCTTCTTCTCTTTCTTCTCCTCTTCCGTCACTCTCACAGAGCAGAGCTCTGCTCCTCCACCTCCATCACCACCTTACCTTACCCTGACACACCATCACCACAGCCAACAACTCCAGCAGCCGCACCCCTCTCTAGGTCTAGGTTTTCTCTTTCTTAGCTTCTCCAACCCTAGAAGCTAACTCAGAGAAAAACTAGAACTAGGGTTTTCACCACAGTCGAAGCATGGAGTTGCAGAGCCGATTGACAGAAGAGGAAAGCGATTCAGAGAGTATGGGTACTCTATTTTTCATTTAATTTCTACTTTTGAGAAATTTAGGGTTTGGTTTTTAGGGATATGTTTGCATGTATAAATAGAAGGGGGAGAAGATGATTTTAGTCACGCCTGGGCTAGCCAGAGCGCCACTCTAGTTTAATTGTAGTTTTATTGTTGTTTTATGATGTTTTAATTTAGTTGTTAGGGGTATCAATGAAACCCTAAATCCATGTTTGATTTCAACCATGTTTGAGTCATTCTTGAGTGCTTAATGTTATTAGATAACTCCAATTCTAACACCTCAATGTTTTTCTCTCACAGTTCATGCCAAGTATGGATTGTAGTTAGGTTCTATCTATGTTGAGTGTGTTTCAGCTCTTGTTTCAATTATCAAATGCTAATTCCTTTGATTAGTTGTACTTAATTAGACAAATAATGCTCTGGGTTAGTACCCTTAGCTGTGTATTTGAAGTGTCACTAGGAGAAACCCTTTAGATAGGTGATAAAATTGACAAATTATCCTTATCTATCACAGGACAAGAAAAGCCAAATTAGTTGAGCACATAACATGGTTTAGAGGTGAATTTGACAACCCCAGCACCCATTTATCTCACTGTTTACCTTAGTTTAGGTTCACTTTAGCTCAAACTCTGCCGTATCGGCAACAAAAACATCTGTGTTACTTTGTCACTCACTTGAACTCAGTTGAAGAAGCCCTTAGATCACACATAGAGCACCACAAGTCTCTGTGGTTCGACCCGTACTTGCCGCGTCTCCGATAGACGCCGTGCACTTGCGGTTATCACCGTAGGCCATAAATTATACACATCTTCCAGGCCTACCAAGTTTTTGGCGCCGCTGCCGGGGACTTGGCGTGTGCCCTGTGATTTTCGGCTAAGCTTTACTGATTTTCAACCCTGTATATATGCCTTGCATTGTTATCTTTAACTCTGTGTTAGTGTAACTTAGTTATTTCAACCATCACTTGCATCCTTTATTACTTGCATCTATTTTTGTTACTTGCATCTACTTGCATCTATTGTTGTTAATTTTTCAACCTTTCATTCCATCTGTTAGAGCATCATACATCTGTAATCTTCCTTTTCTTGTTTAACTTAGTGTAACTTAGTGTAATTTTCATTCTAATTTGCATTATAGCTGTAGCTCAGTTCACCTTGTAGCTCATTTCACCTTGCATTGTTAACTCTAGCCTTGTGTTAGTATAGCTTAGCCTGTCAAATCCCTGTCAGTCCAATTACTGATCTCTTTGCTTTAACATGCACCTTTCTTGGAACTGAAACTTCTTTGTTGAGCTAACAGGTGCATGTGGTATGCAACTGAGCAAGCCCCGTGACTCGTAAGGTACTCGAGCTCGTTGTGCCAGACTGTGTGCTACTCGCTGAGCAACCAAAGAAAGGGAAGGCAAGGAGCACGTAACTTGAGGTCACCAGTAATTGAACCTTGTATTAACATACAAATAAGGTAGGCTTACCAAATGCAAAGACTTTGTGAGTTTGTGTAGCATTGAATGTTTGAATGTTGATGATAATGGACCTTGTAAGGCTACCACCGAGCATAACTCTTATTCAGCCCCCGTAGCTATATTTCTAAACTTTGAAAAGCTCGCCATTTAGACTCGCTAACCTGGTGCATGCTAAACCTTGCTTAAGAATTTGTATGAGCCATCTAGCCAAGTGTCTCGCCATCTAGCCAAGAATTTGCATCATGCACTAGCCACCATGCTAGGTCACCATCCTCGGTTGTCTCTGTGATCTCGCGCTTGTTAACCCCGTTGACATCCCTTGCATGCTCAGTGACTTGTCTTGTGTTGTCAATCCTAAGCTTGGTCACAACCATATCCGTGCATAAGTGGAAAGAGACCTTGAATATCATGTGACTTGTTGAATCTGCCGAGCCATGATCACATGAGAAATTAGCTTCCCGCTAGGTGTTGCATACACTGGTTGCATGAGCCACCCGAAGCTCACTCACCTTGTATGCTCTGTAAACCTTAGTGAGCCATTTGCACCGTGACTTGTTGATACCCTAAGCCCCGTGAGCCATCTCGCTCTCCCGCGTGTACCTGTTGAGCCAAACTCCACCCCGAAGCCGCGAGTGGAGCCGTAGTTGTCTTTGTGAAGTCTTGGCCTTTACATAGCCTGTGCTATAACCCCGTTGAGCCAAGCAATGAGCCATTAGCCCATTTTGCGTACCACGCTTGCATGATAAGCCCGTCATTGTGCTAAACATTGTTCAAACTTGCAATATCCGAAATTGGTGCAATCGAGGCTGAATTGTGAGCATAGCACGTGCATAACCCATCTCGCCCTGGTGAGCCAAGTTGTGCTGCACCCCTTCATGCCCTGCTATTGATACCTTGTGCTATAAACTTCGTGCTAGACCTGGCATTGCTGTGCACCAAACTGTCACATGCTGTGCATAAAATTCTTGTGTTGTGTTCAATTTTGAGCGATTGGGTATCATTTCTTTCGTGAGTTATTGTTCTTGGGCTGCGCTATTTTTCTGTGACTTTGCTGTGCTGTGAGTGCACTTAGACATGTGTTGGGCAAACTAGCCAAGTTATACTTGAGCTGCTAACCCCCACCCAATCTATACTCCTCTACCATCAGCCCCCACAGAAGTCATAAGTAGTGAGAATCTGTGGGCTTAACTTTGTGTTGTCTGAGCACATAAGTCAACCATTGTGCTGTGAAAAATTTTTGAGAACCTGGGCTGCAAATAGCTGTGTCAATCTGTGCACAAGCTGAACCCTGCACAAGTTGCACTTGGCTGTGCAATAGGTCAAATTTACATACACTTTCGAGGCCTACCAAGTTTTTGGCGCCGCTGCATATTTGATCCATATTGTTCTTTATTTTACTTCAATTTTTAGTGCATATTTCATTACCTTGTGTAGCCTAGCATAATCCATGTATTTGTGCATTTGATCCATCTCATTTGCATCTTATTTTCTTTTCATCTGAACTAGAGCTTTATAAGCCTCAGTACCCTGCAGCTCGTTGTTTAAGTAACTTTTGTACCCATTCAGTCCAAAGAACTTATCCTATTGCCCCGCATATTAATCCCGGTCACCCAAGTTATTCTCGGTGTGCATGTGGTAAGGTCGAGCCAACCCAAATTGTGCTACTTGTCTGCATTGCTGAGCAAAGCCTAGAAGGCCAAGAAAAGCGCAGGGCCCGAGTCACAAAGCTCGAGCAATCCGCAAACTCGGGTAAGTGACTCCATGACTCCACGTAATATGTTAAACTAGCATACACCCTTGTGTGAGCCTGTGTGAAACCACCTTGCTAGCCCCTGAAGCTGCAAGTGTTGGGTCATAACTTGGAAGCCAAGTTAGCTGGGCATAACCCATTGACCAGTGCACCTTGCACATTCTCTGTATAGCCTCAGTGCTCTGTGCTGATCCACATAGCATTGTGAATCTGTGTTTGCTAGCTACCCTGCTGTGGCCTGTGAGCCTTGTGAGCCATCTACCACCTTGCTAGCCCCCTGAAGCAACAAGTGTGGAGCTACCCTGCACCTTGTATCTTTGTGTTTGAATTTGAAAACTTATTTGTGCTTAATCTGTGCTTAGCAACCTAGGCTGTCTCATTGCTCTGGGTTGTCTGAGCACAAAATTGGTGCTGCATTGTGCCTGGCCCGAGTGTGGACCTATTCTGTGCTTGGCCTGACCAAGCTGTGCAAATTGTAACATCCGGGGCTACTTAGGCTAAAAACATAACCAGGGCTGCAACTAAACCGAAACCCGTTCACCCGGGTAACACAAACCGGGCCGCACATGAGCAAAGCCCAACTACTGGATCGAACCCTTAAACAGCCAAGCCCATATCAACCGAGCTGTTGGGTTGTCGCAAGCAACCGAAGCCCTCAACTACTAGGCCTCACCGTGCAGTTCATCGTGGCTTTGGCCGCTTCTACCTAAGCTGGGCTCTGCTGCTGGGCTTAAGCTAAACTAAGCCCACATCTGTTGGGCTGTGCACACAACTGCTGGGCTGTCTAAAACAACCACTTGGGCTTATACCAAACCGAGCCCAACTCAACCTAATCTGGGCTCTACTTCTGCCAACCCAAGCTGGGCTGTGCTGTTTTCACAAATCTTGGGCTTCAAACAACAAATCCCAAACAAACCAAATCTCACTTGAGCCCACAACAACCTGGGCTTCCCACATAAACCAAAGCTCCCAACAAAACCAAATGAATCCCATTGAAACCAAATCCCAATAAACCAAAGCCCACATAAACCAAACTAAATTTTGAGTTCAATTTGAGTACTAAATCATGACAGGATTTTGGTCTGCATCTGGGGATGGAAACAAATCCCTTAGAGAGCTTGCTTACGGGCACGCTTCACAGGATGAACCCCCCACATACCATAGTGATTTTAGGGAATTTTACGCGCCTTCTCAGGGCCCTGACCTCACATACCCTAATCACTATGAGCACATGCATCATCCACCACAGGTTGAGAATGAACACTCTCCTCGTACCCAGTCATCACTTCTCGATCAATTAGAAGCTCGACTATCTGGCTTAGAAAGGCAATCACATGAGCGATCTGTCAAATCTAATCCCCCTAGGCAATATGAAATGCATGCTTGCACCTTATGTAGTGGATTAGACCACCCTGCTGAGTACTGTTATATTCTGCATGCTTTTAGACAGTCTAGGGAAAACCATGATAACCCAATGTACGAAGTGTCTAGAAGTGACTATTGGGACCATAATCAACCTGCACACATGCTTCATTCACCACAGTGGGGAGATGAACAATTTTATACTCCCCCAACTCCTAGTTTGCAATCAACAATGGAAGCACTCATGGAGCAAAATGCTAGGCTTGAAATGAATGCAATACATGACCATCCATATAGCATTGATTATGAATTTCCCACTGTTGAAAACTCTCCTTTCATTGAACAACATAATGAATTTCTAGAATTGAATCAAAACCTTGAGCAAAGGTTTGAGAGTTTAGAACTCAAATTGAGTCAAATCTGTGATGCACTAAATCAGGAAAGGGAGGACTTTCAAGATGAAATGTTTATCAACCAAAATGATAGGATTGAAAATAGTGTTTCTAGTCTTACTCATGCAACTAACATTGAATATGAACCTAATCCAGAGGTAGATGAGTACACTAAAAATACTACAATTTTGAATGGAGAAATGAATTCTTGCTATGATGATGATGATGAATATGAAGAGCATGTGTATTTTGAAAATGTAGTAGAATCTTTAGGTTCGAGACGTTTGACGTCTCTTCAGAACCCTATGAATGATGCTTCTTCTAATATTCATATATGTGATGATGATGTGGAACCTGTGCAATTGTCCTGTGAAAATGAACATGATTTACCCTCTTTTGACTTTAGGAAAGTGTGTGATGGTACAAATGATTTTAAAAATGAAAACAACCTAGATGTACCTAACCTCTCTCCTGAGTCACAAATTGAAACTCCTCCACCAAACCTAGGTGTAGTTTGTAACAAAATTGCAAAACCAACTTTTCTAAAAATGCCTAACTTAGGCCTAGAGCTTTGTGCTTCCCAAGTCCTCTTGGACTATTTTGCATCAAAGTATAACACTCTTAAGGAGCCACAGTTGGAATGTGTATGTCTGCATTGTAATTAGCAAAACTCATTTTGAGTTAGACCTTTTGCATGATGTACCTTTAAAATTGCAAGATTTTGTTCTCACAAACACACTGTTCACAAGTTTAGGTTTGGGGGAAACTCCTTCACATCTACAGTCTTACTTGCACTCTCATGTTATATTTGTGTAAGATTGTTGATGGTTGTACATATTTTCTATTGGGTTGATCCTCAACTCTTTAGATTGTTAGTGTATGGTGAATTTTCATTGTATATATCCAAAGAGGACTTGTTAAAAATTTTCTTTTCTTGAATCGGTTGAGTCTTCTTGTGCATATTTTGTGCTAATCCGATATGATCTCCGCTGAGAATGTTGGATTCTAGCCTTGTCTAGTGAAACTCTAACCGTGCTCCCGCCGACATCCGGTAATCTCTTCCCTTTTCTCTTATCAGCATAGTTCTCTCGGTATGTGACTGTTTAAATTTTTCCTATCTGTTGACACATTGAGGACAATGTTTGATTTAGGTTTGGGGGTGCATTTGCATTTAGAGTTTTTAGTCTTTTATTTTATCTTTTAATTTTACAAAAAAAAAAAAAAAAAAAAAAAAAAATTCAAAACTTTTTGCAAATAAAAACCTCCAACTTTTAGAGATTTTAGAGTCACTAGCATGCTTCTAGCTATGTTTACATAGAGAATCTGACCGAAATAACAGAAGTTAGAAGTACCGGAGAACACAATCGGGTTCCTTAGTTGATTAGAGCGTTAAAGTTGGATTTAACCATACCGGAGGGCGAATTAGGTGTTGTTTAGATATTCGGTAGTAGAATTGTGATCACCCATAGTGGAGACTACCCAATTTACATCAAGTGAGGCACCAACCTTCAAATTTTTGCAACTTTCTAGAAAAGCTGTTAGAGTGTGTGTCACCGTACGTCAATTCCGGGTAGGAATGGTGAGCTACCCAACTTCGCACCAATTTCAGCACTACTTTTGATCTCTTGAGTGCTAGTTTTTGTCAATCATGAGGGTGACGTCTAAAGATGAAAACTCCTTTTAAATACCGATTTGCCGTTAGCATCACTCTCTCTCTCAATCAGCAAGACCCATAGAAACACATCATCGTCAACAAGCGGAGCATCATCAGAATATGGAAAGAAAAATTGATATAGTCCAAGGTTTATGTGCAACAAAGAAAAGAAAATAGGATGAGAATTAATAAAATTTATAAAATCAAGACAATACAAGTTGTGGAAAAATTGAGTAATAAAGTCCTTTGTCCATGGAGTTAGTTGTGTCATTATTTGTATTTTTATTTTCACTTTTTGTAATTTAACCAAAAAAAAAAAAATCAAAAAAAAAATCAAAAAAAAAATAAAATAAAAAAATATTGTAGTTTATTTTTGCTACCACCATGGTAAAGAAGAGTTCAAAAAGAAAAATCCAAACAACAAGGAATTTGAGTAGAAAAATTAAAATTTGTCAAGTTTTGTGAAGTTCAGAAGTTCGTCATCAACAAGTGAAGACCGAAGATTGAAGACGTTTCTATGGTTTCCTATGAGAGAGTGATATTAATTGCCGATCGGGTGAGAAGTGAGTGAGTAATCCCACCCCTTGCTAATGGTTGATTTCCTTTCTTAGAGATCATCAGAAAAAGATTCTTTTTGTCCACACCTCTGTGGAGTCTCCAGATTTTATTTCGGAAGGTTATCCTTCTTACCTACAACGTGTGCAGGATTTCTCTCCTTACTCCTGCCTGCACACATGAGAGACTAAAAAGCGATCTTTTTGAGTGCAATTATCATAAAACCTTAATGGTGAGGCGTGTTGAGACTTATGATCACAATCGAATCCGAATTCTTTCATATGGTATGGTTACTTCTCGCTCAAAGACTTAAGGATGAGAAGGCGTTCTTCGATAGTTCTAACTTCAAGTTACTAGCATGCGAAACTCTATGTCCTCATAGCTTTTTGGATGCTTGAGACACTTTTACACTCTGAAGTTGGAGAAGGTTTTGTGGGTACACCTCTGGTAAACCCTCACGAGACTACAACTCGTCCACTAGGGACACCTAGGGGTTTAAAGGCTTAGTGCATACGCTAAATGCATTCGAGAGACCTGCGACAGGGGTATAGTTAGGATCTCTTAATTTCTGTTTCACTTGAGGACAAGTAAAATTCAGGTTTGGGGGTATTTGATGAGTGCCAAATAGTGCATATTTATACACCTTTTTATTGGCATTTTACTCATCTTTTGCGCTTAGAAATCAGATATTATCCCGGTTCTGTGTTTTCTTTGTTTTCAAGAATAAATATTTGTATTAATTAATTTTGTGTTTTTAGGTAGTAAATAAAGCTCGGAGAATCTGAGGAGCCAAGGAGCGAAGAATTGGAGTCAAACATCTATGGAGCAGATAGCCAAAGCCGCGCGCAAATCGAGCTTGCAACCCAACAAGGAAGACTTGGGCTAGAGCTACCCACGACCCGGATCCGAACCCGCTCATCCCGAGCCGTTGAGATCTCGCCCGATGCATCATACGGTCGCTCCATCGCCGCATCCTCTCTCGATGTCCCCGCTCCACACCAAATCGCCCCGAGTCATCCTCGCCTGCTCGATCTTCCTCACCGAGATCCTACGCTCGCCGAGGCCTTCTCCATCAATCTTCGATGCACCCGTGCAACACCGGGCGACCCATACACCTATACCCCCACTCGAGCAGACCATTCCTCTCTTCTTCTTCTCTTTCTTCTCCTCTTCCGTCACTCTCACAGAGCAGAGCTCTGCTCCTCCACCTCCATCACCACCTTACCTTACCCTGACACACCATCACCACAGCCAACAACTCCAGCAGCCGCACCCCTCTCTAGGTCTAGGTTTTCTCTTTCTTAGCTTCTCCAACCCTAGAAGCTAACTCAGAGAAAAACTAGAACTAGGGTTTTCACCACAGTCGAAGCATGGAGTTGCAGAGCCGATTAACAGAAGAGGAAAGCGATTCAGAGAGTATGGGTACTCTATTTTTCATTTAATTTCTACTTTTGAGAAATTTAGGGTTTGGTTTTTAGGGATATGTTTGCATGTATAAATAGAAGGGGGAGAAGATGATTTTAGTCACGCCTGGGCTAGCCAGAGCGCCACTCTAGTTTAATTGTAGTTTTATTGCTGTTTTATGATGTTTTAATTTAGTTGTTAGGGGTATCAATGAAACCCTAAATCCATGTTTGATTTCAACCATGTTTGAGTCATTCTTGAGTGCTTAATGTTATTAGATAACTCCAATTCTAACACCTCAATGTTTTTCTCTCACCCCATGCCAAGTATGGATTGTAGTTAGGTTCTATCTATGTTGAGTGTGTTTCAGCTCTTGTTTCAATTATCAAATGCTAATTCCTTTGATTAGTTGTACTTAATTAGACAACTAATGCTCTGGGTTAGTACCCTTAGCTGTGTATTTGAAGTGTCACTAGGATAAACCCTTTAGATAGGTGATAAAATTGACAAATTATCCTTATCTATCACAGGACAAGAAAAGCCAAATTAGTTGAGCACATAACATGGTTTAGAGGTGAATTTGACAACCCCAGCACCCATTTATCTCACTGTTTACCTTAGTTTAGGTTCACTTTAGCTCAAACTCTGCCGTATCGGCAACAAAAACATCTGTGTTACTTTGTCACTCACTTGAACTCAGTTGAAGAAGCCCTTAGATCACACATAGAGCACCACAAGTCTCTGTGGTTCGACCCGTACTTGCCGCGTCTCCGATAGACGCCGTGCACTTGCGGTTATCACCGTAGGCCATAAATTATACACATCTTCCAGGCCTACCAAAACCTATCATAATGGACTGAGATACTAGTCTGACTAATACCAACACAACTGGCATATACAAGGGAACCAGTGGTCGATAATCCTAACTCTAGGTCAACACAACTAGAATATACAAGGGTTCCAGTGGTCGACTTTATTGAATTTATTCCGGTTGGTCTGATGGTCTGGTCTCATTTTTTTTTTTTTTTTTTTGTATCTCAATCACTCTATTTCACCCTAGCAATGGTAACAACTTGAATCGTGAGCCCCACCTAATCACTTAGAGAAATATATTTTAAAGAAAACAAAATAAAAATAGAAGTGAAAAGGATTCAACGAGATATGGCGAAACTACCATGTTTTTTTCTTTAATTCTAACACCTGAGCTCTGTGCTTTTATGAATAGACTCTTTAGATGTTTCCATCTAATCAGATTGGTTCCTCAACTCCTACAACCAAAATGCTTCCATCCACTTAGATTGGTTAGTGTCATCCTTAATAAGCATAAATTTCTAAGCTCTGGAGTTTAACAATGCAACTAAAATGTTTCTCCCATACCCCCAAACTTAAATCTAACATTGTCCTGAATGTTCTAAAGATAAAATTAAAAGCATGAACAAGGAGAAACTGTTACCATTTGAAGTAAAAGAGATAAGGAAAGATATTACCGTGTCGCATGAATGTTGGGTTACCTCCCAAGAAGTGCTAAGTTTAAAGTCTTCATCCAGACTAAGAAAGGATTAGTCACCTCATAAAATCATAAAGTAATAGCCGAAATATCTGTGGGTCATCGAAACCAAATAGAGCTATCACAAGTAAAAGGAATCTGCAACATGCCAAGAAAATAAACAAATAAAGCACACCCTTGTCTAGTTTCCTGTTTAAGACAACTACATCTAGTTGTGGTTCAGGTTCATGTTCTATAACTGGGTCCAAATAAAATATTTTCATGGGTTGGATTTCCTCGTAGCTAAGATCCGGTTCAGGTTGTACAGTCTGTAAAAACTCAAATAAGAACTTAGAAGCACATAATAATAACCTGAATAATCGCGGATCCTTAAAGTCAATCAGTTTTGACTCACACAATTGACCACGATGAAACTGGCGGTCAATCATAAGAAAATGTGTCGATACTAATTTCCTAAAGTACTTAGGCTCAGTCTCAAAACTTAATAATTGACACATCTGAAACTTATACGTTCCCACAATTGGTTGAAATATATTTTGTGGGAAAACAAAATCTATCTTGGTATCATAGCCTGGGTAAACCACATCAACCAGAGGATGGGTTTCTAACAACTGAACTTCTTCCTGGACATTATTAGGTTCTGGAGAACTAATATGAAGGCAATCTGGCACAATGGTTGAGGCACATATATCAAGTCCAAAGTGAGGTATCTCTACAAGAGATAAAGGTAAAGCACGGAGAGAATGATAATCACCCCCAAACTTAGAGTTTTGGGTGTCTCTAGATAGACTATCTACAATTTCCCTAATTTCTAGATCATCGGAATCCTGAAAATGGTCAATTGCTTCTTCTAAGTTATAATCGGAAGGTGCATCCTCACTCATCATATTTGAAAGCTCTACGAGTTCATCTTCTTTGTCTAAGACTAATGTTTCTAAATCGTTAGAATCTAAAACAATGTTCTCAGAATAAACTCGTTCCTCAAAACTATCATCGGTTTCGTAATCATAAGGAAATACTACATCGTCTAAAACGGTGGTATCTCTAGTCAAATCCTCGTCCTTTTGAATAGGTGAATAATTATTAAAATTATTTGAATTTGAACTAGAAATATTATCATTGTAAAGCTCAATTGGAGTAACAAATTCCTGATCACTATGCCTACTTATTTCAAATTATTCATCAATACTATCCTCATCATAATCATCATTATAATAACATGAAAATGGTTGAACCTCATATACACAAGTAGTGTTACCAAGTTTAACCTCGTCATCTTGATTATGTGAATAACTATCTTCATTTTCAAAGGTACTATTGGAAACACTGTATTGGAAATTAAGATTATTTTGAGCCAATTTTTCTACAATCCTATTTGTACTCTCAGTATATTGCTTAAGAGTTTCTTCTAAAGACATCTTTATTGACTGCTCGTCTGAAAGAATGTTACAGGTTTTCTTCATAAATAAGGTATAACTCTTGAGAGCCTCTTCTAGAGAAATAGAGGGATTGTTTTGCTCGTATGACCCGTGCGTGTGTGGATAGTAATTGGGCTCATCCTGGTATGATCCATAACCTTGAAAAGGCTGATGTTCCCAACCACTATTCACACTATGGTCAAAGTAGTAACGTCCATTTTGAAACTCGATCGGATATTCGTTGTATTGGCTATTGTAATACCGGTTCGACATTCTATTGCGGGGTGTGAGTTGTCACACGTAATAAAACCCACCGACAGGGGATTCGTGGGTGGATAGAGTCTTACCTCCCATACTGCACGGGCGATGAACCGTTGAAGTCGACTCGGGCCACCGACTCCTATGTCGCAGTACGAACCCTAGGGGCCGAGACAAAGATCGAATTGTCGTCCTTCCCTGCAAACAGTTTTATTTAATTTTTAACCCTTCCTTAGGGTTTTAAAAATAATGTCCAGTCCAAAAAATAAAGTCCAAAAAAAGTGTCCAAAAATAAAAAGAAAAATTACAAAAATACAACCCTATTTACACTTTCTAAAAATAAAACAAAATAATTATATACAAAATCTTCTTCTTCACTCCTTGGATTCCTCTTTTCTTTCCTTCTTTGGCGATGCTTTATTTTTATAGTACTTTTTCTTTCCTTATAGCTTTGCTCCAAATCTGAAAAGAATCAAAAAATACCAAAGGCGTAAAAAACAACAAAAAATAAAAATAAACCTAAAACAAATATAAATACAAGTCCGCGTCGGCGGCGCCAAAAATTGATGTGGTTTTAAATTGTTGTAGAGAATGGTAGTAAAAGTTCGTTCAACTTGGGCTTGTAAAGGTTTGATTTAAGAAAACTCTAAAAAACAAAGAAAATATATACACAAGTTTGTCACAAAAAACGAGAGATACCGAGACTCAATATTCCACCAATTCTTATATTCATGTGGTTCGACTATCAATTCCAGACAATTATAGCTCATAACATATAAATATTGACTCTTTATTCTTTGCCAAGGTAAATTTTATAAAAGATTGATCAGAAATCACAAGCATGACGTATCAAAAATACTAAGACCAAGCATACGTCATCAAACAAAATCACAATCAATTAAGAAAAATCATGAAACGATTTAAAATAGTGCAAAAGTCATAAAGGAATTAAATAGATTTACCACAGGCGTAGAGAATGGCTTCCTCCGTCATCCCAGTGTTGGGTTTTAGCTCTTCATGGTGAAAACACGCTCAAAATAATAATCCATTGCTCAAAAAGGTGTTTTATTGGAGAAATATATGAAAAAGAAGAAAATAAACTAAACCGCAACTATTATAAACGTTACAGATCGACTGTTACGAAGCTAACAGATAAAATAAGACTGCTGTGTTAACGACTGTCTTCTGTGTCGTTCTACTACGATGTTTATTTGAGACTGTCCCCAGCAGCACAAAGTTCTTCGTCTTCTTCTTCACCAGCAGCAGGTGAATATTTCTGCAAGTTCTCTGATTTGATTCTGCAGCCCCCTAATCGACCCCCAAAGTCTCGACAACCTTTTCTGGCTTCCACAGATTCCTATTTATAAATAACAGGTACCTTATGAGTCGGTTAATTCCTTCTTTCTCTCCACTCTTCCTTCCGTGCAAGTCACGGATTTTTCTTTCACGCGGCTTCTGTGAGTTCATCCAACGTCCCTCAACTCATCTGTGTTAGAATAAATCTCACAGAGTATATTTCCTTCAATAAGACTCCATCCACTTTCCAAAAAAATACAGCCAGATACCCGATATCTTTTCTCCTTCCTGTTTTATCAAATCACGCTCGAAATCCTCTTTTCTTCTATTCTGAAACACGTAGCAACCCTGGTTTATCGTAACAGATATATCCAAATCAATTCCCATGAAAATATCACATAAAATCTCGACGCAGGGACTGTATTTCTTCCCTTTTCTGTTTCCGCGTATTCAACCCATATGTTCCATTTTTTTCGATCAACAACCAACTGCCAACTCTGTTTTAATATAAAAGGCCCATATCCATCCGAATCCAAGAGTATTTCCGACAAAATCTCATCCGAATCTCTCCCTGAAATTCACGTAGCTGACTGGTTTATAAAATTCCCGCCATTTCAAATTTGAACCGATGAAGAAAGGTCGCCCCCTAACCAGAGTAGGGGTGCGAATAGCGGTTGTCCTGGGGTTGCCCCTTATCCAGTACATGGGTGCACTTAGCATGTGGTCTCCCCCTAAAAGTGGGTGCCCCTTAGTAATTTAAGTGCCCCTTATCCAAACTGAGAGTCCGAATAGTAATTTTCTCCCACGAGCGCAAATACCACTTTTCGAGCCAATTTTCCCGCAAAAGCTTATTTCTCCAAAAACACCTACAAAGACATAAAATACCCAAATAAGTACAAGATCGAGCACTAACAATATACATAATTGAGATCCAAATAGACACATAAATGCGTCTATCAAATACCCCCAAACTTATTATTTGCTAGTCCCGAGCAAATCAAATCTACAAAATAAAATCCTAACTCACTGTCGCAGGCATCGTCGATTGCATTTAGCGTATGCAATAAGCCTTTAAACCCCTAGGTGGCCCTAGTGGCCGAGTTATAGTCTCGGGAGGGCTTACCGGAGATATACCCACAAAACCTTTACTCTCCAGACCCTAGTTATCTACGCAGAACCTTGGAAGGCACTAAGGATGTAGGATCAGAATATCGCAACATCAATATCTCGCGAGATTAGTAAACGACGGCATTGCGAAGGCGTCGCAGAAGAGTAATATAAATGACGCAATGAATGACGATAGCCAGAACACGAGAAAGATGTGAGGATCTAGCAAAGTTTAGGAATGTCGCGAGATTGTATACTTGTACACTTGCGATATTTCGCAAGTCATTCCCGAAAATAAAGGACAAACTTAGTCACATCCATTGTATACTATCCTATATAAAGAGTCGAATAAGCCTGTTGTGAGAGAGATCTTTTTCCGTGTGTTAGGCAAGTCATTAGGAGAGAGAAAGTTTGAGTGATTGTATTTTCTTTAGCTCTTTTCCATTTATCTTGTAATATTCAAGAAATTAATCAATAAAAAATCATAGTTATTCATCTTCAAATGGCTTAGTTGTGTGGAATTTAGTGAGGGGTGTAGTGTAGGATTTCCTGCAACTACATATTGGCGCTAGAAACAGGGACATATTGAAGATAAGAGATTGGATATTGTCATTAAAATTGATCAAATCAAGAGTATGATGGATAAATTGGAGAAAATCAGAATCAAGGAGAGTAATGGAGAATTGGAATGTAATATGATTACAAAAACAATGGTTAGTGAATTTCATGAAAGTATTAGAGGGAGAGTACATAAAAGAGATTTTGAAGGAAAGAAAATTATAACAGCAGAGAAGATGTTACCCTTGAAAGAATGGGAAAAACAGAGAATTATATTCACATCAACGGAGATATCAGGAGAGAATTTAAATCACACATCTCCACTAGTGATTACGATAAGTGCCAGCAAATAAGAAGGAAAATTAACAAAAACAATGGAAGAATGGGCAATAAATAGAACTTTGGTGGATACAGGGAGTTCAGCGAATATAATGTTTTATCATGCATATAAAAAATTGGGGTACAAAGATGAAGAAATGACTTCCGCAACATATCATATCTATGGTTTCGGCAAATCAATAACAAAACCTAAAGGGGAAATAAAAATACGAATTTTGTTGGGAGAAATTGAAACACATGTGACGTTATGTATAGTGGATATGGAATCACCATATAACATGCTGTTGGGAAGACCATGGATACACGCAATAAAAGCTGTAGCATCAACATTTCATCAATGTGTCAAATTTCCTATACCGAGTGGAATTGGCGAAATCATAGGAGATAGCGATAAAGGAAGGATATATCATCAAATCGAAGTAAAACATTATGAAGAAAAGGTGAAGAGGCAAAGAGATCGCAAGAAGATGGCAAAAGTAGCGAAAAAGGAAGAAGAATTTAGAACTTACATGATAAGAGCAGAAGAAGGAAAAAGAATATATGATGAAGAAAATGAACTTGCGAAGGAGGTAAAAGGACCAACGCCCATGGGAGAACCGAAGGCTAGCTACACTGCGGAAGAACCAACAAAGGAAGTAAATATTGGAACTGAAGAAGAACCCAAGGTGTTAAAAATTGGGACAAAAATGGAAACAGATGAGGAAAAAGAGACTATTGATTTGTTGCGAGATTATAAAGACATCTTCGCGTGGGATATGGATGAGATGCCTGGAATAGATCCATCTGTAGCATGCCATAAATTAGAGATTGATAAAAATGCAAGACCATTCAAGCAAAGAATTAGAAAAATTGCAACAGCATATCATCCTCAAATAGAAGAAGAGTTACAGAAGATGCTTGACGCCGGAATTATTAGACAAGCAAAATATCCCGAGTGGATAGCAAATATGGTCGTAGTACCAAAGAAGAAAAAAGGGATAAGAATTTGCATAGATTTTACCGATCTAAACAAAGCTTGTCCAAAAGATAGTTTTCCTTTGCCAAATATTCCGCAAATGGTTGAGTCAGCAGCAGGAAATGAAAGGATATCCTCGCTTGATGGATACAAAGGATACAATCAAATTCCTCTCGCTGAAGAAGACCAAGAGCATACTGCCTTTTTCGCTCCAAGAGGATTATACTGTTATACAAAAATGCCATTTGGCCTGCGAAATGCTGGAGCAACATACCAAAGGATTGTAGAAAAAGTGTTCGAAAAATGGATACATAGAACACTAGAGGTATACGTGGATGACATGTTAATAAAAAGTAAAGAAGCAAAAGATCATGTACGGGATTTGAAGGAAATTTTTGAACAAATGAGACATTTCAACATCAAAGTAAATCCAGAAAAATGTACCTTTGGAGTGGCATCTGGAAAGTTTTTAGGATACATCGTGTCAAAAGAAGGAATACAAGTCGATCCAGAGAAAGTACAAGCAATTCGCGATATGCCGATACTCAAAGAATGAAGTGAAAGATGTGCAAAAGTTAAATGGATTATTAGCTTCGCTAGGAAGATTCATCTCGCGATCATCTGATAAGTGCAAACATTTTTTCAACATACTTAAAAAGGGAGCGAAATTTAGGTGGACGGATGAATGTGAAAAGGCGTTGCAAGGAATAAAAGAACATCTAATGGATATATCAATATTACAAAAAGCAGAACCAGGGGAGGAATTACTAATTTACCTCGCGACAACCTCGCATGCACTAAGTGCAGTATTATTGCGAATGGACACAGTGTGGAAAAACCAATCTATTACATCAAGAAAACATTCAATGCCGCAGAGAAAATTATTCAAAAATTGAAAAATTAATTTTGGCATTAGTTTACGCAACGTTTAAACTTCGCATCTACTTCGAATCACACACGGTAAAGGTAATGACAAAAGTACCAATTGAGTCAAGAATGAAAAATTCAAAAAGGTCGTGAAGGGTTGAAAGATGGAATGCTCAAGTAAGTCATTGCAAACTCAAATATGAAGTGTTATCCTCACCCAAATCACAAGTTGTTGCAGACTTTTTAGCAATTTCCATTGGAAGAGGATGAAGCAAAGGAAGAAATGATGGATATAGAAGAAGAACATGGAAATCCAAGGGATTTATTAACCGAGCCAAACAGATGGGAAATATTGGTAGATGGGTCGTCAAATGGAGAAGGTAACGGAATTGGGATCATTGTAATTTCGCCAAGGCAATAAAATGGCTTTCTTTTTAGATTGGAATTTGCATCTACCAACAATGAAACAGTATGAAGCTATAGTACATGCTTTGCGATTTGCAATAGAAATGAAGTTGGAGAATGTAAGAGTTACCAAGATTCTCGGCTAGCTATTCGCGATAAAAGAAGAGTATACTACAAATGAAGCATCCTTGAAAAAATACAAAAAGCTTGTTGAAGAATTGTCAAAGATACCAAAAATAAAGTGGAGACACATATCAAGAAAAGACAATAGACTCATGAGATGCTTTTGCTTTTATATCAAGTATGATGACAGATCCATCTCATGAGATGCATAAAAATACGTATACACTTCTATCACCATCAATAAACAAAGAGGAATAGGAAGAAGCGAAGCAATGCTCATAGAAGATGAAACACAAAGACCCCATTGCGAGGATTGGAGGACGTAACTTCATGCTTATCTAATGAAAGGAGAAACACCAAGAAATAGATTAGAGATGCACAAATTAAAAAGCCGTGCAACAAATTATGAATTAAGAGACGGGGTATTGTACCGAAGATCCTTTAATGGACCCTCGCTTAGATGTTTAACACAAAAGGAAGGTGAAGCAAGTGTTAAAAATGCTACACAAGGGGATGCTGGCAATCATAGTGGCGGAAGGTATTTAGCACATAAGGCGAAAATGCAAGGCTATTATTGGCCATATATGCATGAAGATGCGAAACAAATATCAAGACGTTGCGAAGATTGTCAAAGGCACGGAAAGAAAATACATGCACCAGAGCACCATTAACTTCTTCAACAAGTGTATGGCCTTTTGGAAAGTGGGGGTTAGATATTGTAGGACCATTTTTACCAGTGCATGGGCAAAGGAGATATCCGATTGTCGCTACAGATTATTTCACAAAGTGGGCGTAATTAAAAGCAAGACAACACATTCGCGATAAAGATATTTTTACTTTCATATTCGAAAACATAATATGCAGATTTGGAATTCCAAAGACAATTGGTATCCGACAATGGGAAATAGTTTGAGGGACAAAATATAGAATTACCGCTTAATGCATTTCAAATAAAGTGTGGAAATCAACTCCTTTATACCCGCAGCCAATGGACAAAAGCGTAGCAACAAATAAAACAATCTTTGATATACCAAGAAGAAATTAGAAGGGCATAATAAGGCATGGTGTGAACAAGTGCATAATGCAGTATGGGCTTACAATACAACAAGGCGAGAAGTTACGGGGATGTCACCATTTTGTCTAACCTATGGAGTTGAAGTTGTACTTCCGACAGAAGTTATTATTCCAACAACAAAGAGAGAAGCTTGGGAGAAAAATCTTAGTGCGGGTAACATTTTGGTTAAATTATATGAATTAGAAGAAAAAAGAGAAAGAGCACTACAGCATATGGAGAATTATCAGCGAAGATTGGCCAGAGAATATAACAAATGTGTCAAAACACGCGAGTTTCAACCAGGTGATATGGTATTGCGAGAAACACCAATATATCAGCGAGAAAGTAGTGGCAGGTTTATGGCTGCACAAGACCCGCCCATCATACCCAAACCCTCCCGTACCCGCTAAACCCGTGGGTTTTTAATCCGAACCCGCCCATTGTGGGTGCGGGGTTGGTTATGAAAATAAAAACCCGTTGTCTATTGGTGCGAGGTTGGTTTTAGCTAATACCCGCCCGAAAAACCCGCTAAATATACACCATTGATAAAACTAATCGGAAGTCCTTGATCCTTGAGGATGCTAGGAGGAGAGACTTGAAGATGATAGAAGAGACATGAGTCACATACTGTTGGTCTGGAAACTTTTATTGTTTAAGTTTTAATCTGAACTTTAAAGTAGTCGTACTATTTAAACTTTAAACTTGTTTTTATTGGAGTACTTGTTTAAGCTTAACAATGAAGACTTGTGTAATTATGTTTATGGTTTGTTTTTTTAAGTTATCAAGAACTTAAGTAAGTAGTTTATTTAAACTTTAAAACATGTGTGTGAATGATTATTGAATATAAAGCGGGTTTAAGCGGGTTTAAACCCAAACCCGCCCAACCCGTAGCGGGCGGGTAACAAAACCCGCCCGTTGTTTGTGGGTGCGAGGTTGGTTATGAAAATAAAAACCCGCAGTCTGTGGGTGCGAGGTTGGTTTTAGCTAATACCCGCCCAAACCCGCCCATGTGCAGCCCTAGGCAAGTTGGCAAAAAAATGGGATGGACCTTATATCATCAAGGAGATAGTTGGAACAGGGGCATATAGATTAATGGATCCTAAGGGCAATGATATGGGCCAAAGATTGGATAGACCGTGGAATAGATTGTATCTCAAGAAATATTACCCGTAGAAGATAGAAGGGAAAGAATAAGTTGCGAAATATTGAATGGATGAAATGAAATGAATTCATAAGAAATGTTCTTGCGACAGAGTGATTGCGAAATTGCATAAAATAAAGAAAGAATGTGCGAATATCTCACCAATAAAATAACAAGAGATAATCAAAAATGAATGATTGAACGAATTGACAGAAATGAATGAGTGAGTGAATGGGACGAACCTTTATGGCGTACACCCTAGTTCGCGAATGATATTTCGTAAGAGGCAAATGTAAGACCTAAAGTGCGTCATATAAGGGGGTATCTCTTGACATGGCTCGGGAAAAGGTTACACCGCCCGGAACCTCGAGTCATGAAAATTTGGGGTCAATAAAGCCCATCCGGGGAGATACCTTGGATTTCCAACTATATATATAAGGTTATACCCGGTTGGACGACCGAGGGTCTCTTCCAAGGAGTCAGTGTATGACCAAGGCGCCGAGGTACACGGTTGAGCCAAGAGTGCCCGGGGCATTTGAAGTGTCTCGGCCATTCTTGGCAAGTCTTGGCACATGCTGCACTCGGCCCGAAGAAAACTCCACTTAGGGTGCAGTCTCGTAACCATAAGCCCTATAGGTATAAGGGATAAGAGGCTCACGAAAACAACCGGTTGTTGCTAAGACCGGATGGGAGGAGCTAGTCTTGTATGGCCGATGTACGCCTCCTTGAAGGGGCAACCAGGAGATGATAAGGGCGGCACCCTCCATTAGGGAGCTGATAAGTGTCAAAAGACGCAAATGTCATGAGGCTCTATTTTCGCAAGAAAATTTAGGCTTGTCATATTTGTGCGATGATCCTGAAGAGGCAATAATACTAACGCGAGGGTAAGACGAGATCAATGGGTCTTTACATGAAAGTGTAAAGACGTCATGCGATTTCGTCGCAAGACGACAATGTCATGGGACTTCAAGTTCGCAAGAATTTTTAGGCCTGTCATATTGTCGCAACAAAAATATCCTGCAGAGGCAAAAATACTAAAGAAATGATAAGACAAGATCAATGGGTCGTTACATGAAAGTGTAAGGACGTCCTGCGATTTTGTCGCAAGACGACAATGTCATGGGGCTTTATGTACGCAAGAATATTTAGGCCTGTCATATTGACGCAAAAATGAGGGGTGGCAAAATAAGACCTTTAACTAGGAAGGCAAAATAAGACCACACAAAAACAATGATAAGGCAAGATCAATGGGTCATTACATGAAAATGTAAAGACGTCCTACGATCTTGTCGTAATAATGAATTTCAACATAAATGAAGATAATGGAATAGCAATTATTAAATACCAAAAATTATACTCATTGAAAGAAAGAGTAGTAATAAGCAGATGAATACATACATCAAAAAGATGATTGAAGTACATAAAGAAGCAACAGTACAAGAGGAAAGATTACAAGAGAGTCATTTCTCAAATATCAGTTTTTTCACCAGAAGGAGATACTGGGTTTTCTTCAGCAACTTTATCCGTATTTTCGCCAGTTATTATATTTCCACCAGATTCTTCTTCACCCAGATCATCATTGGCAGTTTTGCTAGGAGGGATTGTCTCTTCATTCGCGATTTCTTCGCCACTATTGTAGTCAAAATCGTTGTTAGGAGAATTAGGAATTTCATCGTCGCTTACTTCCAGAGGTTCGATACATACAGGATCAAGAGATTTGGATAGTAGAACGTTATTCACAACAACTTTAGCCTTAAGATGAAATTGACGAAGGAGTGCTTTCTGATGATTTCTACTCTCTATATCCTTACAGTCAGACATATAATCGAATCTTCTTTCTGCGCGATCGCGAGAGCGAGCAAGGGAAGCAGTAAGTATTCCATTTTCTTTGCGAATTTTTGAATAGTCAGACTTTAGAGTGGCAATAGAGGAATGAAGATTTTTCTCCGAATCTGCAAAAGAAAAGAACATAGAAAATTATTCAGATTTTTGTACTTCGCGAGGAAAATATCACAAGATAATAAATAAATGTATTAAGGTAGTCAAATAATATGACTACCTTCCTTCTGCGAGGTAAGATATTGGATTAAAGCCGAACAACTATTCTCCAAATGATCCATGGCATTGTCAAAATTATCTCCAATTAAACCTTTCAGTCGAGATCGCAAGCTTTTTTCGTTGGAAACAAGTAAGGCATTTTCTTTCGCAAGGGAAGAGTTGGACGTTTCTAACTTGGAACATTGATCCTTAAATTGGTTTGCTGTCACACTTAAGATTATTCTACCCTGAATAAGTTTATCCTTCTCGGCAGTAACTTCTACAAGTTGATTTCTCAGCGAGCAAAGAGATTGTTCTTGTTCTTTACATAATTTTTGACAAACATCAGACTGTTGCGAGTAAATCGCCACCTTGTTTAATAGAGTTCGCTTTTCTTGAGAAAGAATTCCATTCTCATCTGATAAAGTTTCCAACTCCAAATTAGCTTTAGTCAAAGAGTAAGAGAGACGAGATAATTCATTACTTAATGAGTCTTGTTTCTGAGCTAAATCAGCATTTTCTTTAGAAAGGTTATCTATTTGACCAACAGAATATGTATGAAGATTATCTAATTGGTTATATTGCTCCATCCAAGCATCTCTATCAACTCGAACTTCTTCAACAGTAGATTCCAACTGATATATCTCCATTTTTCGCTTCTGGTTTAAAGCTTGAAGGGCGAACAAGGGCTCTTGGTTTAATAAAAAAAAAAAATGGACAGTACAGAGGTAAGAGTATACCTTTCAATTCTTCATTCTTCTTGCGAAGGTTATCACGATCCAGCGAAACATTTTGAAGTTTTTGATTCTCAAGTTGGAGAATATTACATTTTGCAGTCATAGCTTGGAGATCATTCTTCAAAATATTAATTTCTTGCTCCAAAGATGTTTGTGAAATTCTATCAGGGCCAAGGTGTTTGCTCAAAATCTCACAGACATCAGATTTGATAGGATCGACAGAAGTCTTCTTGGCATCGTTCACAATATCTGATAGAACTTTGAAGGCCACATCTATTCCTTCTAAATTTTCTTTAGTAAGAGGGATTTGCTCAGAAAAGGAAGTAACGGTGATAGAAGAAGGAAGAGATGAGTCATCTTTTGTTAAAGGAATATCATGAGAAGAGGAAATCTCATGAGGGTTAATGACTGGAGAATTAGTAAAGGCATTGACAATGGAAGAAGAAATAGGCTAATTCACGATGGGACTGTTATGAGGGATTTGATCTATGAGAAATTCAGGCATAGAAGTGTTATCTTTGACAGTATTTTCGCAGGAAAAAACAGTAGGATTATCTTGCGAAGATTTCGCAGTAGGAGTTGTAAGTTTGAATATAGGAAAGGAAACAAAGATGTGCAACAGTTTAGAACTAGCGAGGCTTCTTGGGGGACTTATCAACATTTTTATCATCCTGCGCGAATTACAAGTTAAATAAGAAACAGAGGGCAACAATATTGTTATTAAAAGAGTAAATGTTTCTTAAATACCTTGCTATTCGCAGCTTTCTTTTAGTTACAGTGGATTTCGGTTGCGAGACCATGGAAATATTAGGGTTCACAATGGTGAACTTGGTGCTATATTTGTTCTTGCCAAAACAAAAACAAAGACGGAATCATATCAAAACAAAACAACTTCAATAAGAGAGATCAATCACAAATTGATCAAATTCAACAAAATTAACAAACCTTGATGACTCCATAGAAACAGTAGCAGAAAAGGAAAGATAAGAACAGTAGCAGAAGAATAATAACAGAAAAATGATGAAGATAACGATGAAGAAAAACAACAGAAGAAAGTTGCGGATTTATGAAGAAGGCGAAGTAAAAGAAAAGAAATAGTTTCACAAGGAATTCTCATTTAAATAGACAAGAAAAGAGTGACCGGATAACATTAAATGTGCCGGTAAAAAGGGCTATTTTAGATACGTGTAAACAGTCATTCCTAAATTCACTAATCTTGTCGGCAAAAAATTGATAGAAAATGATTTATTGCGGCATTTCAAAATATTGGTTCTCATGACATTCTCTTCTTCGCAGAGAAGACATGAGAAGAGGCAAGATGTAGGATCAGAATATCGCAACATCAATATCTCGCGAGATTAGTAAACGACGGCATTGCGAAGGCGTCGCAGAAGAGTAATATAAATGACGCAATGAATGACGATAGCCAGAACACGAGAAAAATGTGAGGATCTAGCGAAGTTTAGGAATGTCGCGAGAATGTATACTTGTACACTTGCGATATTTCGCAAGTCATTCCCGAAAATAAAGGACAGCTTAGCTGTCATCCATTGTATACTATCCTATATAAAGAGTCGAATAAGCCTGTTGTGAGAGAGATCTTTTTCCGTGTGTTAGGCAAGTCATTAGGAGAGAAAAAGTTTGAGTGACTGTATTTTCTTTAGCTCTTTTCCATTTATCTTGTAATATTCAAGGAATTAATCAATAAAAAATCATAGTTATTCATCTTCAAATGGCTTAGTTGTGTGGAATTTAGTGAGGAGTGTAGTGTAGGATTTCCTGCAACTACAAAAGAATCTCCTTGGTTGGCATACTTACTGATTACAGGAGGAAGTACCCTGATGCGAAATTCCAATTGCTGTACACGAGTTTGCACTCAAGCATACTAAAAATTCATATATAAGTCACAAAGCTCTACTCAGATAGTTTTTGGACATCATAACCGAAGTCAACAAATCACATGGATAGATTAAGAGATGGATATAGAAAAACATAGATGGTTTTGATGTTTACTAAGGTGAACGGTGTTTCTCATATCTGTCTGAAGGCCACTGCCAAAATAAACCTATCCTAATGGACCGAGATACTAGTCTGACTAATACCAACACAACTGGCATATACAAGGGAACCAGTGGTCGATAATCCTAACTCTAGGTCAACACAATTGGCATATACAAGGGTTCCAAAGTGGTCGACCTTATTGAATTTATTCCTATTGGTCTGATGGTCTGGTCTCAATTTTTTTTTTTTTTTTTTTTTTTTTTGTATCTCAATCACTCTATTTCACCCTAGCAATGGTAACAACTTGAATCGTGAGCCCCACCTAATCACTTAGAGAAACATATTTTAAAGAAAACAAAATAAAAATAGAAGTGAAAAGGATTCAACGAGATATGGCGAAACTACCATGTTTTTTTCTTTAATTCTAACACCTGAGCTCTGTGCTTTTATGAATAGACTCTTTAGATGTTTCCATCTAATCGATTGGTTACTCAACTCCTACAACCAAAATGCTTCCATCCACTTAGATTGGTTAGTGCCATCCTTAATAAGCATAAATTTCTAAGCTCCGGAGTTTAACAATGCAACTAAAATGTTTCTCCCATACCCCCAAACTTAAATCTAACATTGTCCTCAATGTTCTAAAGATAAAATTAAAAGCATGAACAAGGAGAAACTGTTATCATTTGAAGTAAAAGAGATAAGGAAAGATATTACCGTGTCGCATGAATGTTGGGTTACCTCCCAAGAAGTGCTAAGTTTAAAGTCTTCAGCCAGACTAAGAAAGGATTAGTCACCTCATAAAATCATAAAATAATAGCCGAAATATCTGTGGGTCATCGAAACCAAATAGAGTTATCACAAGTAAAAGGAATCTGCAACATGCCAAGAAAATAAACAAATAAAGCACACCCTTGTCTAGTTTCCTGTTTAAGACAACTACATCTAGTTGTGGTTCAGGTTCATGTTCTATAAATGGGTCCAAATAAATATTTTCATGGGTTGGATTTCCTCGTAGCTAAGATCCGGTTCAGGTTGTACAGTCTGTAAAAACTCAAATAAGAACTTAGAAGCACATAATAATAACCTGAATAATTGCGGATCCTTAAAGTCAATCAGTTTTGACTCACACAATTGACCACGATGAAACTGGCAGTCAATCATAAGAAAATGTGTCGATACTAATTTTCTAAAGTACTTAGGCTCAGTCTCAAAACTTAATAATTGACACATCTGAAACTTATACGTTCCCACAATTGGTTGAAATATATTTGGTGGGAAAACAAAATCTATCTTGGTATCATAGCCTGGGTAAACCACATCAACCAGAGGATGGGTTTCTAACAACTGAACTTCTTCCTGGACATTATTAGGTTCTGGAGAACTAATATGAAGGCAATCTGGCACAATGGTTGAGGCACATATATCAAGTCCCAAATGAGGGATCTCTACAAGAGCTAAAGGTAAAGCACGGAGAGAATGATAATCACCCCCAAACTTAGAGTTTTGGGTGTCTCTAGATAGACTATCTACAATTTCCCTAATTTCTAGATCATCGGAATCCTGAAAATGGTCAATTGCTTCTTCTAAGTTATAATCGGAAGGTGCATCCTCACTCATCATATTTGAAAGCTCTACGAGTTCGTCTTCTTTGTCTAAGACTAATGTTTCTAAATCGTTAGAATCTAAAACAATGTTCTCAGAATAAACTCGTTCCTCAAAACTATCATCGGTTTCGTAATCATAAGGAAATACTACCTCGTCTAAAACGGTGGTATCTCTAGTCAAATCCTCGTCCTTTTGAATAGGTGAATAATTATTAAAATTATTTGAATTTGAACTAGAAATATTATCATTGTAAAGCTCAATTGGAGTAACAAATTCCTGATCACTATGCCTACTTATTTCAAATTCTTCATCAATACTATCCTCATCATAATCATCATTATAATAACATGAAAATGGTTGAACCTCATCTAAACAAGTAGTGTTACCAAGTTTAACCTCGTCATCTTGATTATGTGAATAACTATCTTCATTTTCAAGGGTACTATTGGAAACACTGTATTGGAAATTAAGATTATTTTGAGCCAATTTTTCTACAATCCTATTTGTACTCTCAGTATATTGCTTAAGAGTTTCTTCTAAAGACATCTTTGTTGACTGCTCGTCTGAAAGAATGTTACAGGTTTTCTTCACAAATAAGGTATAACTCTTGAGAGCCTCTTCTAGAGAAATAGAGGGATTGTTTTGTTCGTATGACCCGTGCGTGTGTGGATAGTAATTGGGCTCATCCTGGTATGATCCATAACCTTGAAAAGGCTGATGTTCCCAACCACTATTCACACTATGGTCAAAGTAGTAACGTCCATTTTGAAACTCAGTCGGATATTCGTTGTATTGGCTATTGTAATACCAGTTCAACATTCTATTACAGGGGTGTGAGTTGTCACACAGAATAAAACCCACTGACAGGGGATTCGTGGGTGGATAGAGTCTTACCTCCCGTACTGCACGGGGCGATGAACCGTTGAAGTCGACTCGGGCCACCGACTCCTATGTCGATAGAGTGTACGAACCCGAGGGGCCGAGACAAGATCGTGAATCGCTGCGTCCTTCCCTGCAAACAGTTTTATTTAATTTTTAACCCTTCCTTAGGGTTTTAAAAATAATGTCCAGTCCAAAAAAATAAAGTCCAAAAAAAGTGTCCAAAAATAAAAAGAAAAATTACAAAAACACAACCCTATTTACAGTTTTTAAAAATAAAACAAAATAATTATATACAAAATCTTCTTCTTCACTCCTTGGATTCCTCTTTTCTTTCCTTCTTTGGCGATGCTTTATTTTTATAGTACTTTTTCTTTCCTTATAGCTTTGCTCCAAATCTGAAAAGAATCAAAAAATACCAAAGGCGTAAAAAAGAACAAAAAATAAAAATAAACCTAAAACAAATCTAAATACAAGTCCGCGTCGGCGGCGCCAAAAATTGATGTGGTTTTAAATTGTTGTGGAGAATGGTAGTAAAAGTTCGTTCAACTCGGGCTTGTAAGGTTTGATTTAAGAAAACTCTAAAAAACAAAGAAAATATATACACAAGTTTGTCACAAAAATCGAGAGATACCGAGACTCAAGATTCCACCAATTCTTATATTCATGTGGTTCGACTATCAATTCCAGACAATTATAGCTCATACCATATAAATATTGACTCTTTATTCTTTGCCAAGGTAAATTTTATAAAAGATTGACTGTAAATCACAAGCATGACGTATCAAAAATACTAAGACCAAGCATACGTCATCAAACAAAATCACAATCAATTAAGAAAAATCATGAAACGATTTAAAATAGTGCAAAAGTCATAAAGGAATTAAATAGATTTACCACAGGCGTAGAGAATGGCTTCCTCCGTCATCCCAGTGTTGGGTTTTAGCTCTTCATGGTGAAAACACGCTCAAAATAATAATCCATTGCTCAAAAAGGTGTTTTATTGAAGAAATATATGAAAAAGAAGAAAACAGCGAAACTGCAACTATTATAAACGTTACAGATCGACTGTTACGAAGCTAACAGATAAAATAAGACTGCTGTATTACGACTGTCTTCTGTGTCGTTCTACTACGATGTTTATTTGAGACTGTCCGCAGCAGCACAAAGTTCTTCGTCTTCTTCTTCACCAGCAGCAGGTGAATATTTCTGCAAGTTCTCTGCTTTGATTCTGCAGCCCCCCAATCGACCCCCAAAGTCTCGAAAACCTTTTCTGGCTTCCACAGATTCCTATTTATAAATAACAGGTACCTTATGAGTCGGTTAATTCCTTCTTTCTCTCCACTCTTCCTTCCGTGCAAGTCACAGATTTTTCTTTCACGCGGGTTCTGTGAGTTCATCCAACGTCCCTCAACTCATCTGTGATAGAATAAATCTCACAGAGTATTTTTCCTTCAATAAGACTCCATCCACTTTCCAAGAAAATACAGCCAGATACCCGATATCTTTTCTCCTTCCTGTTTTATCAAATCACGCTCGAAATCCTCTTTTCTTCTATTCCGAAACACGTAGCAACCCTGGTTTATCGTAACAGATATATCCAAATCAATTCCCATGAAAATATCACATAAAATCTCGACGCACGGACTGTATTTCTTCCCTTTTCTGTTTCCGCGTATTCAACCCATATCTTCCATTTTTTTCGATCAACAACCAACTGCCAACTCTGTTTTAATATAAAAGGCCCATATCCATCCGAATCCAAGAGTATTTCCGACAAAATCTCATCCGAATCTCTCCCTGAAATTCACGTAGCTGACTGGTTTATAAAATCCCCGCCATTTCAAATTTGAACTGATGAAGAAAGGTCGCCCCTGACCAGAGTAGGGGTGCGAATAACGGTTGTCCTGGGGTTGCCCCTTATCCAGTACAGGGGTGCACTTAGCATGTGGTCTCCCCCCTAAAAGTGGGTGCCCCTTAGTAATTTAAGTGCCCCTTATCCAAACTGAGAGTCCGAATAGTAATTTTCTCCCACGAGCGCAAATACCACTTTTCGAGCCAATTTTCCCGCAAAAGCTTATTTCTCCAAAAACACCTACAAAGACATAAAATACCCAAATAAGTACAAGATCGAGCACTAACAATATACATAATTGAGATCCAAATAGACACATAAATGCGTCTATCAGCATATGCGACATATACGAGGTATAATGTTCTTGCTTGAATCGGTGATGAAAACTTTACCCATAGCGATGCAAATAACATTGAGTTTTCCAGCAGAAATCATAGCTTCCACAAGCAACAAAACAACATCAGCCAACGCTATTACCCATACAAGATACTCGGCCAACGCCATTAGGAAAAATACAATCTGTAAAACACAAGAGGAGAAGATTTAAGTTAATTAGCCATACTAAGAACAGACAAAAAGATTTTAAGGTGACAGAATAAAATTAAGTAGAAGATCAAAAAAATTCTTTGATTAAGACATGAGATTGGAGATTGAATAAATAACAAATTTATGGGAAAATTGAATGGGAAGAGGGTTTTAATCAATGATACATACTAGTTTCCATGCTGATTTGAAATCAAGAAATCAAACAAATTAATCAGATTAAAACAAACAAAGATAGTATTAGAACATGAGACCAGATCCAATAAAAATAGATATAGGATTAAAAGAACCAAAGAAAGCAAAGATTAAATCAGTAGATCATTGATTGGGAATTTTCAAAAACTGAGTTGACTCTGACGGTCGCCCGATTTGCAGAGAGGGCATGAACACAGATATAGGTAACTCTTGGAATTTTGTTGGAATTAAATATCTGAATAAATCTTTGATAAGTGTTCAGGTTTTGATGCAGTTGCTCTAGAGGTCATGATTCTATTGTGGCATGCCTGGAACAACTTTCCACGGTTTAAATGCCTAGGTCATGATTCTATTGTGGCATGCCTGGAACAACTTTCCACGGTTTAAATGCCTACTTAGTAGTACAAATCATTTCGGTATGATGACATGCATGAATGGAAGTGCGAAAGTAGTTGTGCGGTTTAAGATATAGGGGTTTTCAGACTTTCATTTCTTGACATTTGTGCGACAGCTGTAAGATAACGCCGTTAGCCGTTTTATTCAAAAAACGGACAGAATTATTGTAACGGGTGTAGTTTAGAAATATTGCAAAAAAACGGGTATAGTTTAGAAAACACATTATCAAATGGGTGTATAAGAGGAGCTATCATTTCAGACTTTTTACTGTGGGTGTATAAGAGGAGCTATCATTTCAGACTTTTTACTGTGTCAAGAACTAGACTTTGACTTATAATCGATTTCGATTCATTGGTAACCGAGTAAAACTGGACAAGTTGACAGCCTCGGCAAAAACCAAACCAGTCTACTAGCTAGTGAAATGGAGGGAGTCTGATTCACAGTATACGTCGCTGATTTCTCTGCTCCCTCCCTCTCTCTCTAATCAGGTCCTAATTCCAATATACTGAAAGAGACGTGAGAGAGAGTGATGAATTGAAGAGTGAGACAACACACTGGCACTGAGAGAGACGAGAGAGCTCGTTAAGCCTTAGAACCATTGCACTGAAAACCATGCATGGTAGTATTAGATAGCTTGATAGGCATTCAATTAATATACGAACAGAACAGCAGCGAAAAGGACTACATGATAAGTTGATTCAGATAATAAGATCACAGATCTCCTTCTCTTCTCAACAACCTCCAAAATCAAAAGACAAGACTTCAAGTTCGGCTAGTAAATGCTCCATCTATCTACATTTATTAGGTGTAGTAGTTAGTATATTACAAAAATTTCCAAAAACTCCGAAAGACAAAATCTGAGGGTTTTTCAATCTCGTCCATGCAATTATCACCTTTAGCAATTGACGAACCAAATAAACCTCCAGGTTTAATGAGCAAAATTTATTTTATTATTATTTATTTATTTTTGAAGCATATTTATTTCACAATGTATTTGCTCAGTTGTTTTTTCTCCTTTCGTAATTTTTTTTTATCAAAGATTAGAGCGGGTGAGATGAGTATGCCAAATCACAGTCACTACTCTTTCGTAAAATAATTATACCCATACCAGCCCAGTTACTCATAGGAATTAAGGTGGGGCGTTACGGAGAATACCCATATTGTGGGGATTGGGGTGTTCTTCATGGGTACACATAATATTGTGTCAACATATAAATTTGTATATAACCAAAACTTAAGAAGATGATCCATGGACACTCTTAGATGGACACTATCATACATGAATTTGCGTCATTTTCTCTGCAAAACGCAAACGTCAATGAATTTGAATCTAATATTTTGATGATAAGTACCTCTTATATATAAGACTCTACATTCCTACCAAAAATGAGCGCAATTTAAGATACCAAACCTCACCATCTACCGATCTTAATTTCAGCAATTAACTTTTAACGGTTGATATTCAAAAGGGTAGATGGTGGTGATATACGTCTCGAATTGTGCTCATTTTTGGTAGGGATGTAGAGTCCTATAAGAAGAGCGTATCATCTAAATATTAGATTCAAATTCATTGTCGTTTGGGTTTTGCAGAGAAAATGGCGCAAATCATGTATGATAGTGTCCATCTAAGAGTGTCCACAGATCCTACCTCAAACTTAAATATGATTCAAACAATAACAATGACGTAAAGATAATGCATTCTAAAATCTTAAATTCAGAAATACATCTAAAAAAGAACATAAAGAATATATAAATAACTATCATTTTTTCTATCTTCATCCACGTTAACCATTTTATTTTCTGCTTTTAAGTTTTTCTATCTTAACTTTTAGAGAATGTGTCTGATCACTACAAAGAAGTGAAAGTGATAGAATAAACAAGAACAATCAAGAATATAATAAATGAAAGAATAGCTCCGCTAGGTGACGAATTATAAATCTAAATAAATGCGACACAGACTTTTTCACAAAAGTCTAAACCTCTATGATATGAAATGGACGGGGCGGGGACTTTGAATCCTGTCCCCACCCCAACCCCGTAACTTACGTTTCGGGTATTATTCGTACCCGTCCCATCCCCGTTTGTACGGATAAAACCCTACCCAAACGTGACAGATATCCACGGAGATGGGTTTGGGCGGGGCAAATGGCCGTTTCTACTTTCAGTTACCCACATTTTCTTTTCCCACCGAACTTTTTTGTAATTGAGTACCCCAACCCACGGATGTACAAAAATACATGATGAAAAATCAGTAAACCAAAAATAAAAGATAGATTTATTAAGAGGCGATAATCCATATAAAACAAAATATCGCTTACCATCAGATTCCAATACAATTTGGATTGCCGTTATTTCTGATAATTTATGTCATTTGTGTGATTTATTTGCTGAAGCTTACAATCATTTGTTTTTCATTGCCATTTTGCAAGAGCCAATCTGGTTTGCAATTTGTCCACAAGCTTTAGCTATTATATCTTCTTCTCCACGTCTTAGGTGATGGATCATACATTGGTTTCATAGAAAACCTACCACTCATATATATGTTCGAAGGTCACGGGCCATCGTTATTCCGTGATAAATCTGGAAAGATAAATGCAAGGCTAGTATATAAAATTTGCAGCGGATTCATGTAGTACAGTTGTTCGTTATATTAAAACCCAAGTAGAATCTTTGTAGCAAGTTTCATAATAGTATGATGCATACATCTTGTTCGGCTACACCTTATAATACTAAGCATCTACTGACTTCTAAAGTTCTAAACGATAACCAAGATTGTGTAGTAATGTTCGTTGATGCTTCTCTAGTAAAATCATCCACAATTGCAGGGTGTGGAATCATTTGCTGCAGATCCAATGGTAACTTTATAGTATCCAGATGATAGACAACGTATGCAAACTCAGCGATACCAGCAGAAGAACATGCTCTTCTCCAAGCTATTGAATTGGGTACTTAAGCAACTACCACATTTTCATCTCTGACAACCTATCATTAACGATGAAGTGTCCAAAATCATTTAAGAAACAGTTTTTATTTGTTATTTTTATGTCAATGATTAGATAAACGGCTTATCGGATTTGCAAAAAACTTCATGTAAATGTATCCCTATAACTCTTAGTAGAATAACCGAAACTCTAGTAAAACTAGCTCGATAAGATAATTTGTCTATTTCGTGAGATTATCAGCCTCTGGACTATATAACACAAGGGATATTCCCTTTTTGTAATGTGTAGTTTTTGTTTAATATATTATAGTTTCAAAAGGATTGGTACATCCCAGATAGATTGTTAAGTTTAACTTTCATGCTTGTCTTGAGGCGTACCTGGATCCATATAGAAAAAATCATCACTTACCATTGGATTGGTACATCCTGGAAGAGATTGGTATTTTTAACCCCTGAGGTTGGTACATCCAGTCAATAGTTTTGGTACATCCATGGGTTGGATGCTCAACATTGGTGACGTGACAGAGATTAAATCTTGAATGTTGACCCCTGATAAGACTAAGTCTTATGAGCTTAGCCGCATAGGCAAGGGTGAATCCAGTTGCTCACCTTGCTACCCAAGTTAAGCCAGTTGTTCAACAAGTTAAGAAGATCGAGAATCAATTGCCATGAGATAGAAGATTTGACTCTTAGTCTGCATGGATTGACAAAGTCAGTGGATGGAATGAAATAATGGCTTGGAATTAGAATGAATATAAAGTAAACTACTGTGACCTAACCATCAAAACCCTTTAACGTCTCATTAATAAGAAGATATGTCTTGGTGATGCAGGGCATATACATGTTCCAGAAGATTCCACGTAGAAGCTTAGCTTCTAAGTTTTCCTAGTTTATATCTTTCCCTATTTTAGAATTCTGTTAGTTTTATTTTTAGTTTTACGTTTCCTAGTTTAGTTATTTGCTTAAGCCTATATAAAGGCTAGTCTTGTTCTTATGAAACACATCTGATTATCAATCGATTATTATTAAAACTATCTTCCCCTTCTTCTATTTTCTTTGTTTCTTATTCTTCTCACTCAATTATTTTCTTTCTTTGCCTCCAGCAATCTTTGTATTGCTTATTCTTTCCTATACCACATCAATTGGTATCATCCACTTAGTTTAGGTTTTTCAACTTTCACTAGATCTTGTTTCAATCGCTTACGCAACCCTACTTTTAATTAAAAAAAATTAAAAAAAAATTACCTCTATGGCTGCCACCGTTACTCAAGAAGCTTTCGACGCTGCTGTTGATGGTGGATTTTCAACAAAGGGAAAAACCGTAAAATCATGATGCATGTTTCGACACGGCTTTCAGGCATGCAACGATTCATATTTTACGAAGCCATGATGAATATGTTTTCGAAAATCCCCACTAGCTGAGCGATTCGATCCATAGCATTTCATCATGACCTTTATGCAGAATAACATAATTGGACGGTTCTCCGTAGATTGAGAGCTTAACGCCTTCAGGACGTCGGTGACACTCACCATTCCCTGACTATGTGGAGAGACCGTGCATAGATTCAGGCGGAGAAAGATTGAGAGCAGTAACACCTTCAGGTCGTAAACAACACCTGTGACTCCCTGACTATGCACCATTCAGAATGGATGTGACGCTTTAACTGGCTAATATATTTTCTGTAATATATTAATTTTGTCGTGAAATTCACCACTGAATTCCCAGAATGATCTATTATTGCTCCTATTCCATGGTCAAATCCATGGCCTGATCCCATGGAATGGCAATAACAAGTGCTCCTATTCCATGGTCGAATTCACGGCCTGATCCCATGGAATGGCAATAACAATTGCTCCGATTCCATGATCGAATCTACGACTTGATCTCACGGAATGGCAATAAACTACTATATTATCTCATTATTCCAATTTCATGATCGAATTCACTGCTAATCTCATGGAATGGTAATAGATAATTTTATTACTCCGATTCTATGGTCGAATCCACGATCCCATGGAATGGTAATGCATGTTTTATTATTCCGAGTTCATGGTCGAATCCACAGCTGATCCTATGAATTGATAATAAATAACTACTCATTTTATTGTTCTGTTTCATGAATTATTCTACACTGAATTTCATGAATTAGCAATAAATACTCAACCATCGGGCATCTGGACCGTCACTGAGTAAGCCCCACAAAAATGATGCAAGTGTACTCAAAAATGATGCACGACTGAGCACCCGAATGCACGAACGAGCATCCAAAAACAAGGACAGATGAGGAATCCTACGCAAAACAGAAGAAAGCAACAAATAATAATAAAATAATAAGAGGCGCCCAGGGGCCGGGCCCACCGACCAGCAAGTCGTGCCCTAGCCGTGGCCGTTCCCATGCCTCTTTTATTATGTAGGATCAGAATATCGCGACATCAACACTTTGCGAGATTAATAAATAACGACATTGCGAGGGAGTCGCAGGGAAGTAAAATAAATGACGCAATGAATGACGACAGCCAGAACATGAGAAGAATGTGAAGACTCAGCGAAATTCAGGAGTGTCGCGAGAATCGATACATGTACACTTGCGATATTTCGCAAGACATTCCCGAAAAATAAAGGACAACTTAGTCATTATCCATCGTGTACTACCCTATATAAAGGGTTGAGTAAATCTATTGTAGGGGAGAGTTCTTTTTGAATTGTTAAGCAAGTTTTGAGGAGAGAGAAAGTTTTAGAGTGATTGTAATTCTTTAACTCATTTCTATTTCATATTGTAAAGATTCAAGTATTCAATCAATAGAAATCATAATCATTGATCTTAAAATGACTTAATTGTGTATATTCTAGTGAGGGGTGTAGTGTAGGATTTCCTGCAACTACATATTATTTTGTCTTATTTTGTTATTTTCATGAACTCATGAAAACTCCTTGATTTTAGCAACTTTCCTTGTTTTTGTGCAAAACTCATGAATTCCCTGTAACTTCATGGAGTAGAGATCAACCTTGTGAATTGAAAGAATCAGGAGTAACAAGAAAGAAATTTCGTATAATTTTCAACAACTTACTAAAATTGAAAAATGGCTAGAAGAAGGAATGCATCAGAACAACCAACAATTGTAAGAAGAAGCGGGAGATTAGCTGGAGAAAGGGGAAATGAAGTAGGTGAACCATCAAGAATAAACGCAAGAGATAGAGAAGAAGGTCAAATTCAACCACCAATTCAACCAAAGACCGAATAGAGTAATAGATTATGATAGGGTGAGTGTGCATACATGGAGATCAGATTCTATGGAAGAAAGAGAAGAAGTGCAACAATTGATAAATAATGGACAAGAAGAGAGAAATCGAGAAGAGATGGGAGAAACAATTCATAGAAATGAAGAAGTCGTAGCATTAGAAGCATTGAGGAAAACAATACATGAGGAAAGGCGATTAGAAGCGGAAGAACGTGCAAATTTAACAAGGCAAAACCATGAGTTAAGAATGGAAAATATGAGGTTGCAGAATAGAAGGTCGAGAAGTAATACCAGGTCAAGACCAGGATCGGTTAGAGATGATATGAGGAGAATATTACCTGTAGAAAATGTTAATGAAGAAAATATAGAAAGAGAGCCAAATCTCGGTGAAGGATGCTGCGAAAGAAGGGAAGTGGTGTGTATTCCACGTCCTGAGATTTTACAGAATGGCCAAAATGACGGAAATCAAGGAAATAGGCAAAGAGAATAGTCCAATTGGTGAAGAAAATCAGGAAGAAGGAAGAAGAATACTGCATGGGAGAGAAACACAGAGGAAACAAAAGGAGATTGAAGATGACATCGAAAAGCATTATATTGAACAAGCGCGTATAGCTTGCGAAAGGGAAAGATTAAGAGTAGAAATGGAAGAACGGGAATTGGAGGAAGCAATTCGGCAGAACAATCATGACAATCGAGAAAGAAGGCGCGAGCAAAATCGCAACAATGGAAATATCAATGAAGAATATGAAAGAATACAAAGGAGAACTGATAGACAACCAAGAAGAGAAAATGATAGATATAATGGTGTGCGAATTCGTGAACGAGATGAAGGAGAAAATCGTAGAGAAAGAAGAGAAGAAAATGCTGAACAAGAAAATCATAGTAGACATGAACGCAGAAGGAGAGAGGCAGAGCTAAAAAGACCAATAAATTCAAACCCTGATGTAAATGAACAAATCTTAAGAGAGTTGGCAGAGATGAGAGGAATGTTGAACAATAGAAGAGGAGGAGGAAGAAGAAAATTGGATGAGGCCATCGAAGAAGCTGCGAAAACCCCCTTTACACTAGAGGTGCAGTTAGGAGGAATACCCCCAAAGTGCAATTTACCCGCATTAACCAAAGATTTTTTTTATGGAACAACTTGCGCAATACAACACATCAAAGCGTATGTGAGATGTATGCTACAGTGGGAAAATCATGACGCCATATTGTGCAAATATTTCGCATCAAGTTTAACAGGAGAAGCACTGAAATGGTTTGAGGGTTCACCAAGAAACACAATCACGTCATTCAACCATTTACAAGCTATATTCTTAGGGCATATATAAGTAATAACTCCTCGCGACCAGGAATTGAAGATGCATTTGGGCTGAAACAAAGAGTTGGCGAAAGTTTGAGACACTTAACTGTGAGGTGGAAGACAATGTGTAGCGAAATGGCTGGACGAGTGGATGAAAGATATCTTATTCTATCATTCATAAACGCAATGTTCGCAACCAATTTGTTATATATTCAAATTTTTAGAATCAAGAATACAATTACAATGACTGAGTTGCGAGAACTTCAGGAGGAATATATTGCTCTAGAGGAAAGGCAAAATGAGATGGAATCATACCCGCCATGAATACAAATTCAAATGTCATGCGAATGCAAGCTTATTACCCAAGTTGATAAACACAAGCGAGCGAGCACTTCGCAAGGGCAACAAGAAAAGATAATAGATGATGGACAGCCAAAGATAGTAGCTATGGGAAGCCGTGATCAGGAAGAATTTGAAAGAGAAAGGAACTACTACAACCGTGGTGGCAATAACAAAATTCAAAGACTTGATCATCCGCAAGAAACTTATGGAGGTCGAAGGCAGAATTATCATGGAGGGCAGCGAAGTCACAGAGTAGTATGGGAGGAAATCAAAATGCCACCATTAAATACTAGTGTGGAAAAAATATGGGAAGTTATACTCTTGATGGAAAACATACCTGCACCATGGAACATGGGGAATGAGCCACCACCAAGTGATAGAAGTCACGAGTTCTGTTCTTACCACCGCTTTCATGGACACCTAACAAATGACTGCAGAAATATAAAAAGAATCATCCTCAGAATGATTGACCAAGGAAAGCTGAGTCATTTTCTAAAAAGTGAAGAGAAGGTTCAACCGTTACCACCACCGCCAGAAATGCACAGAACAAACTCAACAAAGGGGAAGAAACATTCGTAATAGAAGTTGGAACGAAAGCCAAAAATTTGTTTTGCAACTCCATTGTACATTCATACCGAACAATTGAAGATTTTCATGATAATGTTCTCAGTAGGGTTTTCGCGAGGGATGCTGATAATAAAGAAGTGATGAACATCGCGAAGACATCGCAGTTAAAAGAATGGCAAATGCAGATTATTTCTTTCACTGCAGAAGAGATTCCTGAAGGCAGAGTGACGCATGATACCCCATTGGTTGTAAAATTGGAAATTAACCCAAAACCTGTAGATGGCGAAGATGATGAAGCAGAGAATTCCTGGGCGATCAATAGAATCTTAATTGATACGGGGAGCTCAGTAAACATTCTTTTTACCATACTTACAAGACTATGGGTGGGAAGGATGAAGAGTTGATACCTTCGACGTATAAAATATACGGTTTCAATGGCATAGCAAATAATCCTAAAGGAGAAGTTCATATGAGAATACCCTTGCAAGGATTATCAACTGAAATTTTGTTCTGTGTAGTCGATGTGGAGTCCCCTTATAATGCATTGATCGGAAGGCCATGGTTGCACGAAATTCTGGGTGTAGCGTCGACTTATCATCAGTGTATAAAGTTTCCTCATCCTAGCGGTGTTGGAGTTATAAAGGGAGACTGGATGGAAGGACAAAAATGCTATGAGATTGATGTGGAGAGTTGCGAGGAAAGAGCTGCAAAAACAAAGGGCTGGAAGCAAAATATAAAAGATGAACAAGGAAAAGAAAGGTTGATGGTGGATACCATAGATACAAGAGGTGAAGATACATTGCAAAGCAAGTGCATGAAAACAATTGAAAATTATGATGGAAAGGAATCATTAAGAAGTTTGAATGGTGCAGAGGCAGAGAGCAGCAGGAGCAAAAAGTGTAAGAAATGAATAATCATTATTATCAAAATCAATGACAAAAGCATATCAAGAGTAAGAGGAAGAAACAATAATTGAAGAAGAAATGCGCGAGAATCTCGCCATCAAGAATGTATGAAAATTTGATTAAAGAATTGAAATGAGATTACTATAAGCAAAGCAAGATTGTGCGACAGCTTTGCAAACAAAATAATAAGAGAAAACCAAAAATGAATGATTGAATGAATTAACAAAAATGAAAGAGTGAGTGAACGGGACGAACCTTTATGGCGTACACCCTAGTTCGCGAATGATATTTCGCAAGAGGCAAATGTAAGACCTAAGGTGCGTCATATAAGGGGGTATCTCTTGACATGGCTCAGGAAAAGGTTACACCGCTCCTGGAACTTGAGTCATGGAGATTTGGGGCCCATGAAAGCCTATCCGGGAGAGATACCTTGGATTTCCAACTATATATATATAAGGTTATACCCTGGTTGGACGCCCGAGGGTCTCTTCCAAGGAGTCAGGGTATGCTCAAGGCGCCTGGGTACACGGTTGAGCCAAGAGTGCCTGGGGCATTTGAAGTGTCTCGGCCATTCTTGGCAAGTCTTGGTATATGTTGCACTCGGCCCGAAGAAAACTCCACTTAGGGTGCAGTCTCGTAACCATAAACCCTATAGGTATAAGGGATAAGAGGTTGCGAAAATAACTGGTTGTTGTTAAGACCGGATGGGAGGAGATAGTCTTGTATGGCCGATGTACGCCTCCTTGAAGGGGAAACCAGGGAGATGATAAGGGCGGCACCCTCCATTAGGGAGCTGGTAAGTGTCACAAGACGGCAATGTCATGGGGCTTTATATTCGCAAGAACATTTAGGCCTGTCATATTGTCGCAAATGAAATATCCTGCAGAGGCAAAAATACTAAAGAAATGATAAGACAAGATCAATGGGTCATTACATTGAAGTGTAAGGACGTCCTGCGATCTTGTCGCAAGACGTCAATGTCATGGGATTTTACATTCGCAAGAATATTTAGACCTGTCATATTGATGCAAAATGAGGGGTGGCAAAATAAGACCTTTAACTAGGAAGGCAAAATAAGACCACACAAAAACAATGATAAGACAAGATCAATGGGTCATTACATGAAAATGTATAGACGTCCTGCGATTTTGTCGCAATGATGAATTTCAACATAAATGATGATAAAATAACACAAGAAATCGAATAAGCAAACAAGCTTGCGAGTACGATTATATTTCTTCATTTATCTGTGAAGAATCAAAACAATGATTAGCGAAATTAAGAAGTATCATTACTTAAAGATTATCGACTTGATTTATCTCATGTGAAAATAAATAACAGAGGCAAGTATGGGAATGATTAGAATAAAAACTTGTTATTTATTTTCATATGATAAATTTACAATAAGAGATTACAAAATGGAAGGTTAAAAGGATAAATATACAAATATCACAAGAAGAGAAAGGAAAATGGAACAATCTAGCAACTTATTCTTCTTTATCAGATTCTTCTTCTTCGCTTACATCACTATCAGAGACATCTGAGCAAGGCATATTATCGAGAATTTCATCGAGAAGACAAGGATATGAAGAAAGAGGAATGTTGTGATCATTGCAAATTTGTTCAATAGTTTGGTTGCGAAACGAACAACATCATTATTGAAATTCGCCACAAGTACTTTGTAGTTGCTTCTTCATCTTAGAATATTTGTCATTGCGAAGAGAAGTTCTTTGCAAGTTGTGCTTTCTCGAGATTCAAGTTCCTTGATTCTAGTTTGAAATCTCTCCTCGATTCTCGCGAACAAATGACAATGAGTTAGCAGCTTAATAACAGATTTCATAAAAAAGAAGCGGAAAAATAATGAAGAATAGTAAAACAACCTTCTCTCGTCGAAATCATATCTTTAACCAAGGCATTATGCTCGGATGAAGACCGACGTTAACACCTAAGTTATTTCTGGCATTATCTAGAACCTTCGCAGCCCAAGCGAATTCATCATCATTATTTATGACAAGAAGTGAACGAATTTGAGTTTCTCGCTCATTAAGTATGGCATTTTGGCGAAGGGATTCATCTCGTTCAATTTGGACTTCAAGAATAGTTTTTTGGAATTTTGCTAATGCTTGTGCACCTTGATTAGCAATGCGATCCTTATCATCTATGAGGCTGCTAATCTTTTTCCTTAGAATAGTATTACTTTCTTGGGAGTCAAGATATAAACGTTTAAATCGGTTGGCTAAACCTAAACTAGACCTATGTTCAATTTCTAAAAGATGAAATTTGGTTCAAAGTTCATTTAATGAGAGAGAATTAATCTTGTTTTAAGAACTACTTAAAGATTCATTGAGATGAGCGAGAAGAGCATCATCATCCATAGGTTCAGGGAATGAATGGAGAAGGATGGCTTCGTCAGAAAGATTATAAATGTATGCGAAAATGATAAGTCAGGCAAAGAAAAATAAATGGCAAAATAGAAATGGAGAAAAAAGGAGGGTGTTATACCATAAAGTTGCTGATTAGCACTTTGAAGTGTGGATATTTTGTCTTTCTGGGAAGAAGACTCAACTTCTAATTGTTGAATTTTTTCATCCTTCTTGCGAGATGTCGCAACTTCAATCTCTATTTCTTTGATTTTCTCTTTAAGTTGAAGATTTTTCTTTTCAAGATTGTTGCGTCTTTTCTCAAGGTCTGAGGCAACAACAAAGGAAGCATACCAAAGCACTGAGTGCATTCAAGAAGCTGGGATTCATTGTTCGGGAAACTCCGCGAAAAGAGTCATTATCCACTAGTAGGGGAGCATCGCAAATATTGGCGAGAGCTTCACAAGTGGCAGATAAATGATCATCACCCAATCCTTGCATAGAATCGGAAAAGACACTAGACAATTGCGCCATAGCAGAAGCGACCGAATGATTCTCCTTTGCAGAAAAAGTACCAATCTCATTTTCATCTTCGTCAGAACTCTCACTGGTTTGGGAACTAGAACGAGAAGAGGGATGGATTTTCCGTTTTTTAGAAGATGGAGCAGAAGATTTATCCTTGCGAAGAGTGATTTTATTCTTGCCCTTAACCTTCGCAGTTTCGGGAATGTCTATTTCTTCAACAACCTTCGCACACGAATGAAGATAAGAAACAGAGGCAACAATATTGTTAAAAATAACAAAAGAAAGTATTTCTTACTTCATCCGTGATTGATCGGAGTATCGCCAGAGTACTCGCCTTTGGACGTCTTCTATAACTCTTTTTCAATTTGGTAATCTGAAAATTTTGCAAGCCTAGTAAATATAAGAGGAAGGAAATATCGTAAAGCAAACCTGAAATAGGAAGTATACCTCTTTTGCCTTCTCGGGCCACTTAAATTCCCAAGGATGATAGTTTGCGAGATTCGCAGGGAGTGTATGAGAACCTGCAATATAAGGTCCACTCAAAAATAGAGGAACAACCCACCACTTCTCATCCTTGGAATACCGAGGAACATTATTTTTGCCCGAGTGCCAGTCAATATCTTGCATAAACAGCTTATCACTGGAAATATTATCTTTTCTCTTCAATCGAGCACCCCAAATGAGATTTATCATTTCTCATATTTATTACTTCATAATTTTCGAAAAAGTTTTCTACAGTATACTTCTCAGTGACTATTTCTAAACTAGCGAACCTAGGATCTTTGACATCATCAGGATATAAAGATCCCTTACTAGCGCCAAGGTTGGCGAATTCAAGCATTAGACGGATGAAATCACCACTTAGTTGATAAATAGCTCGCGAGAATTTCTCATGAGCAAGAATTTCATAGAATAAAGGTATCTCGGGATTGTAGAGAGGAATGGGAAGGCCTCATGAGAATTTGACCTAGCGAGATTATGATTTTCCGATCATCACACCGATGATCGAAAAACAACTTTGCGAAAGTATAGATGAAGATTCTTGATCAGGAATGGTTGATAGGATGAAGCCCTTCTCTTGTAAATTCTTTTGAGCTTCATTAAAAAGGGGTTTATATATACGACCAAGTGAAGCCATTTTTAGAGTATGGGAATGATTAGAAAATTGAAGATCAAGAGAAAGAAAGAAGGAAAGATTTACAGCAGCAGAAACGCAGATTGCGGAGGAAGAGAAGTTGCAGAAGAGAAGTTGCAGAGGGGAAATAAAAGAGAAGAAGAGAAGGGTGAGAAAACTATATATAGAGAGAAGAATCCTCGAGAAAACAAATGCATTTAATGCGAGATGGGACGTGAATGGTCAAGAATAAACGGTTGAAAGAGACGTGTCAAGAAAAGAGTGGAAGAAGAAACATCTGTAATAAATTCCGTGTAAAAGTACGGGAGTGAAATAGATAAAGATGAACAATTGCGAGATAAAGATGAACAATTGCGGCATTTCAAAATATTGGTTCTCATGACATTCTCTCCTTCGCAGAGAAGACATGAGAAGAGGCAAGATGTAGGATCAGAATATCGCGACATCAACACTTCGCGAGATTAATAAATAACGACATTGCGAGGAGTCGCAGGAAGTAAAATAAATGAAGCAATGAATGATGACAGCCGAACATGAGAAGAATGTGAAGACTCAAATAAATTCAGGAGTGTCGCGAGAATTGATACATGTACACTTGCGATATTTCGCAAGACATTCCCGAAAATAAAGGACACTTTAGTCATCATCCACTGTACTACTACCCTATATAAAGGGTTGAGTAAATCTGTTGTAGGGGAGAGTTCTTTTTGAATTGTTAAGCAAGTTTTGAGGAGAGAGAAAGTTTTAGAGTGATTGTAATTCTTTAACTCATTTCTATTTCATATTGTAAAGATTCAAGTATTCAATCAATAGAAATCATAATCATTGATCTTAAAATGACTTAATTGTGTATATTCTAGTGAGGGGTGTAGTGTAAGATTTCCTGCAACTACATATTATTTTGTCTTATTTTGTTATTTTCATGAACTCATGAAAACTCCTTGATTTTAGCAACTTTCCTTGTTTTTGTGCGAAACTCATGAATTCCCTGTAACCTTATGGATTCATGAAATAACATTATAAAATAGGGAAAGGCGTGAGGGACTGGGCAACCTAGCCGGCCAGCCATGCCCAAGCCATGGCCGGCCCCACACCTCACAATCCCTAGTTTTTTATCCCCAAACTCATGAAACTCCTCCGTTTCAACAAAAATTCATGGATTCTCCATAACTTCACGGATTCATGAAAAACAATATTATAAAATAGGCAAAGGTGTGCGGGACTAGGCAACATAGCCGGCCGGCCATGCCCTAGCCGTGGCCGGTCCCATACCTTGTAATCCCTAGTCTTTCATAATTATTATTTTCCTCAATTCATGAAACTCGTGGGTTTGAGCAAAAATCATGATTTCGTCATAACTTCTCAAATTTTGCTCGAATCATGAAAAACCAAAAGCCAACATGGTCACACGACCGGCTAGCCTCCCACGGCAATTTTAAATGTTAAAATACACTTATTTTTATATTTACAAAATATTGATCAATTGAGCATACATGCTCATTCCAACAAAAATCAAGAATTTCAGTCAAGATGAAACTCTTCTGAAAATTCACAACGTTACTCGAACGCACATCAGAAAATACTGAAACTCTCAGTATGGAGATACGGGCACCACGGAAACACGTGCATGCCTTCATGACCGACCAGGGTCAACCTTAGGGCTTGCACAAAGCCGGTCCCACACGTTTTCATAATTCTAACCTAATTTGCTTAATTGCTCGTATTGGGCCCAAACTATCTCCAACCAACCTGGGGATTGCTCAAACGACCAACAACTGGTCACGTGACCACCAAGAGCCGGTCCCATGCTCTCTTGGTCGGTCCCCATCTTTCATACCTAGGTTTTATCACCTAATGCTGAACCCAACAATATTTCAGTAAATGATGAAACCAACATTTAATCATCATTCTTTCACCAACCCTCTAACTGAGAACCCTAGTGTATGGTCACTCGAGCACTGGCCACCACATGCACGCCCATCATCCCATGTGTCGGTCCCTCTATTAAATGTTCTACGAATCATCATTCTGAGTAAGATTCAAACACTAATGAATTTATATTGATTCAGCAACCAACGTCTGAATTAATCATATAATATTTGGTAATCTACCAATATTTTAACATTTTATTAGGTCACGTCGCCAATAAATATTTCGTCAAATTGAGCAACACTTGCTCAGTTGCTCAAATATTTATCCAGCTATCAATATTTAGTAATCAATAATTTGTCGAATTGAGCAATATTTGCTCAATTGCACGTCAAGTTATCAATATTCAGTATTTTGCCGAATTGAGCAATACTTGCTCAGTTGCTCGTCAAATTCTCAATATTCAGTAATTCATCGAATTGAGCAATACTTGCTCAGTTGCTCGAATATTGATCCCACTATCAATATTCAGCCGTCGAATCGAGCAATACTTGCTCAGTTGATCGAATAATCCACATATATTCAGTAACTCATCAATATTCAACAACTCGTCGAATTTACAATATTTGCTCAGACGAGCAACATTAACATTCATGAATCGCTGAGCATTAACATGCTCGATTCAACAAAACCTAGGATCATTGTCTAATCAGTCAACAACTGAAAAACTAAATACACGTCTTTCAATGCAGACTCCACGATTCGTGAGACATCAATCACGTCAAATTGGGGGATAACAACTAGGGTTTTGGTCTGGCGGCCTACAGCACGTGGATTTCATCCACAACGAGAAATGTGCTTAAGTTGTGTAAACGGTTGAATGAGTTAGCAAAGTAGTGGGTGCACGATCCGTCAAGTCTCCACACGACATGGAACTGACTTTACCACGATCTTCCACTTGCCCACTCTTCCACTCATGAAACCGTCACACTTACAGGGATCAAGGTGTTCACAACTCTGACAATATAAATAAGTCTCTGAATCCATAATTGAGGACAACGAATGATCACTAGCTATCAAAGAATCGTCCACACGAATTTCTCGAGTAACCACTCTCAAGAATTCATCAATCTATCGGAACTTATTCGAACTCAACAGTTCACCAATTATTAAGAAACCTTCAACACATCCACAATCCTTGATCATCATTGATTTCACACAATTCTCAGCTTCCCTCCTACAGATCAACCCATCTCCCTCTTTGCGGCCGAATTGACTCTAGAACGGCCATTGACTTAGTTTAGGCCGGAGTCCTACAGATTGATCTCTCAAATCTAAGCACTCCCTTTGTAGTGCATCTGTGTGAGGTTGAGCAGTTTGCTCGGTTCGAGGAGTCTCGACATGCTCGTCTCTTCATTTCCCCAAAAAACCAGCAAACCGTTTTTTCCCCATCTACAGATTGGCGACCACAGTGGGAGATTAATCTCTCGGTTGCAATATCAAACTCTCGCAAAATGGTTGATCTTAGTTCAGGTTCAGTCACCAATCCCAACACAAACAATGCTAGCACTAGCAATAATGGTGGTACTCCAGAAACTACTCCTGCTTCCAACATCGGTGCTGGTGATACCACTCCTCCGCAAACCAACATTGGAGACAATCCTCTCTTCGGCCGGTCTCCCGAAGAAATTAGAAAAAATCCACCTACCATATGTGATCTCATGAAGGTACAAGAAACTCTTTCCAAGAATCAGATTGACATGGCTAACACATGGAAAGAGCTGTGCAATTATCTCAAAACTCTCCCTGACAAGATGTCAGAGAAAGCTCAGAAGAAAGGAAAAGCCAAAGAAACATCTCCGGCTGCTGATCCTGAAGTCACTCCGATCCATGTAGTAGATGATGATGAGGTGCACAAAGTTGTAGATAATCCACCAACAAAGGAACCTGCATGCTTCATCACTCCTGAGGACCTGGAACGCTTCATGGAGGATCGAGGAAAAGACAAACCATCATCTGTTCATCGTCATCAACCTTTGTATCCTGCTTATACACAAAGAATTCCTCTACCGATAGGCTGCACCTCCCCAACATTCACACTGTACAATGGAACAGGGAACGCTTGAGAACACATTTCTCGATTCCTGGAGGCACTAGGAGAGCACGAACAAAATCATTTAGTCCGTCTAAAAGAATTATCGAAATCTCTGACAGGCCGAGCATACACCTGGTACAACAACATTGCACTTGGGAACATTGTTAGTTGGGGAGAAATGGTTAATGCCTTCTACAGGAAATACTTCTTCGTCTCAGAGCATATTACTCTCTCCGACTTAAGAAGAATGTCTCAGAAGAGCACTGAACATCCGAACGATTATGTGAAGAGGTTCAGAGTCCAAGCTTTGGATTGTCATGACCCGAATGTCACTGAACAACAACTGGTGGACTTGTGCATCAATGGAATGATCCCAGTCTACAAAGCCTTGCTGGGAAATCTCCGATTCCATACTTTCTCAGAGCTTCATGAAGCAGCCAAACGATCAGCGACTCACACTCGCTTTCTTCAGAAAGAGCAAAGTCTGTAAGGTGGAGGAACCTCGAAGCAGCCGACGCCTAGTCAACAATAAGTACAATCTCCAGCCTTCAATAAACATTGTTGCCGGAAGGAATGAAAGGAAAGCCGAGACACGACATCGGAGCGCTTCTCCAAACATCCCAGGCTCCTCTGAAGGCGCGAAGAAAAGATAACCAATCCTGAAATGGACAAACCTCGACCCAGATCAACGAACGGGAAATGATCGAGACAGACTCAAACTTCTCTCTTCTAATGAAGGAGTGATCGAGTTCTTGGAAGTCCGGTTCAAGATGGTGCAATCAAATTGTCGTTCATCGGGAGAGAGCCAAATCAAGAAGAAATGGAGAATCCTGTGCAGTCTGTCGCCTTCATAGGTTCATCGATCATCCAACAAGTAACTGCAATATTTGAATCACATCTCCAAAGAGAAGGTTGATCCATAATAGCTTCAACTGGGGACTGAAGGAGTACACAAGAATCCTCTCCTAATCAGAACTTTTGCAATCTCTGAACAACCGGTCAAAGAAGAAGTTCAATCGTTGATCATGCATATCCGTGAAATTGCTCTATCTGTCTAAGACACAAAGGAATGACATGTTCACAACACCAAATTACATTGTTTCAGACATCTGTCCATCCCGGAAATACTCCTTGAACCTTCATCCACAAACAAGGAGATGCACGACTGGGGACTGATTACCACGGTCCATCTCAGAGGAAATGAATTTGGAAGAATGTTGATCGATGCTGACACCGCTATCAACAACATTCCACTGAAAACCCTCAGAGTCGCAGGCATCACTCAACTAAGCTGCTACTCCTCTCTTATCTCAATCAGAGACCATGAAGGAACGCTCAGAGATGCATGCGATTGCATCACTCTCGAAATGAAAGTTGGCTCAACCTGGACGAAACCAAGTTTCACATAATCAGGGAAGATCCCGGATACAACATGATTCTTAGATGGACAAGGATTCATGCCGAGAAGATGACTACGGACAAAGCGTCTTTGGTTGCACATCTCTCCAACGAAGAAAGTTCTGATCCAGAAGATTTGGCAGACGTTCCATCATCAGAGCACTTGGAGGAATTTCGAACTTTGACGAGGTTAAAACAAGAACCTGCAAAAGATGCATAAACATTCATCAAAAAGTCATGCACTCAGGCAAGTCTCGTTCCTCCCATGTCTATGTCATTTATTTCCTCACATGCTATTCTAGCATGGGGACTCAATTATGATAGCATCTCTGCTATTGCAAGATGCTATAAGTTGGTAATCTCACTTCAGCAGTATTTTACCAAGTGGTTGAATCTGACATTTCTCTGAATCGAGCATTGAGACATTCATTACTGAGATAATGTCCAAGCATGGCAAGGAACACCTTGGGCGTTTCTCCGTAGCCTTACAGGATTGTCCATATGTCTCATAAAATCAGAAAGCTCTGATGTCTGCACAAGTGTTGAATCCCACTACCGCAGGGAAAGGAATGCTGAATCAACAGAAGATACTCGGGGCCGAGACGATCAAGCCTAAGACATTCGAAGCTTAAATAATACGACGCTTCAACGCTCAAGTATCTAAGAAGTCTTCAAATTGTACTCCTAATCAAAGAGTACACCTTCGATAATGGCGCCTCTGGCTTCAGCACAAACATCTCGACGATGACACACTGATTCACCACCGACACGATCAAAGTGAAACTGAACTACAATCGCCGAGTCTTCACTATCTCCATGACAAGACTTCTGAAGCAGATGCAACATCATTTATCCATCGATGGCACGAATTCCTTCAACATGCACTGGGGACTTGATCTTATTGGACAAGATTCAAGACATAGCAAGTCATTGAAACTTGATGCGATTCCATGAAAACTTTATCAACGGAATCTCTATACATCACGAACTTTGCATAACTAATGAACTTCTCTCTTCATCGATCACACCCAGAATGGAGACTGCTGATGCAATCTGCCGCAACAACGTCGACTCATTGATGAATCCAGTTGACGGTAAAGTCATACTGATCAGGATAATTCGGGTTGTACTCCCGGTACACCTACATCTTAGGGATGCTCAACCCAACAACTAGTTCGTGAACGTGAAGGTTCACAGAGTGGAGGAACTCCACCCAGTTTCGGCATCAACAAGGATATGTGGAGGAACTCTATCATGGTCTTAGCATCAACAAGAATTTCTGGAGAGAATTCAATCGTGATCTCGGATCAATAATGACCTCGGTGCAACATCAGTCTTCATCAACTAACCATTCTCTGAAGCATTGCTCGATGAAGCGGACTTCTCCAAGCATTGATGATTCGTGTCAAGATGTGTAGACATGAAAAATATGTTCACATTAAAGTCTTCCCAAAGCTTGCACGACTGGTGGGCACAAGCCAAAGACTTCTACAAGATGTTCTCATCACCTCTGCAAATGAGATACAGCACACTTCAGGCCATAGGTTTACAAAAATGTACCAATGGGTGAGGAATGGGACAATGCTTCCTCAACAAAAGATGTTTTTCTATGTCTCTGCTACAACATACAAAAAGGTCACATCAATCGGACATACGATCTGAAAGATACGGCCTTTACCGTCAGGTCTATAAAATCTGAAAAGTTTGTACGGGATTACAAATTACAAATGTGCACGCTTCGTTGGCTGACCTCTACAACTCCAAATTGAGTGATTCTTCTCTCATGTGATAACTCAGTCTCTTAGATTCAAAAGTTGGGGTCAAGTATCGAATTTCGACGTCGTATGAGGTTCCTACAGCTTCCAGAGCGTACAACATGCAAGCAGCAATTCTTAGACGGGATTCATAACTTCCACAGTCGATCAGTGTCCACCGGGTCTTTCCACTAAGTACTTCATCAAGGTACCTCCAACTTCGACCACCTAGGTATTTACATCAATTTTTCTACCTGGGTCCTCTATCCAAGTTTTGCCAGAAGAAGAGAAAACGAAAGGAGAGATTTAACAAACTGGGGACTGATAGTCCACTGATCATGACGATCAGTTTCACAGTCCAAGACCCGTGGCACCAGACTCTCATCATAAAAGGAATGCTACCACCGGGACATGAAACCATGGTCATTACACCACCCCTTCTTGAGAGAAACCTCAGTTATTGTCCCGTGACCAGGGTTTCAGAAGTGATGTTTCTATGACTGACAGAAACAAGATGGCTGCAAGCACCATGCTCATGTATCAATCAAGGGTTCCTGACCTCAAATGAATCAATGGCATTGAAATCCGTCACCAACCCTTCAAAACACAAGCGAATGGTCCAATGACACAACATGGGTGTTTTACAACGAGCTCGCCGGAGAAAATTTTACACTGTCCTGTACAAAGCAGCGAGCTGGGCGAAGTTGGTGAAGAATCCAGGGATGGGTCATATACCATTCTCTTCATATGGATATCCTCTACAACATATCCAAAGTTCACAACAATTGGAGAAACGAGCGAAGAGTTGTGGCCAAAACATTGGACCACATGCCAGCTGAAAATTTTCTGAAGGTCTCCTGGAAGTTTACTGTTTCGTCGATTTCGACCCCTAAACGTTATCAAAACTTAAAAATCTTCTAGGTTAAAGCTTGGAAATTTCCTAGGCTTAAGGATACATGGGTAGATCGCGAAAAAATGATATCTTATGAAGATTTTACGGCGTTTTTGCTAAAAGGCTGAGTTCTGAATTTTCTGGTGACGTATTTCAGTAAAGCTTTTCACTTATTCATGAGAATCTTCATTCATTCATCAACAAATCAGCAATTTCATACTTCTATGAAGAAAATATACAATGGGTACTTACTGGAGTCTAAAGTGCTCAAGGGACCGGAATTGCCAACATCACCATTGGAAACATCATTGCTTTCACTCGGTTTCGAAATCTGGGGTTTTCTTCTTCACCATCCTCCGAAGACAAATGGGAATCATCAGTACACCCTTGTTCCATGGAAATATCCTCCTAAATACATCAACAAAAATTAGTGGTATTTCATTCAAGGAGTGTCATGAACGATTATACAAAGAGGTACTTACATCGAATTCTTCTTTGACGCTCGATTCAGAAATTGTTTGTTCAGCATCAATGAATTGAAGACCGTCAAGGCTCGATGGAGAAAAGTTCTGAAATGAAGTAACAAACATTGGTTTCATGATCCTAATTGCACGGACAAGAAAAAGTCATGATATAAGGAGCGCTAACAACTCACCAAAGAGACAGCCGGGGACTTTACATTGTTCGACATCATTTTATGATCCTTATTTCTGGATTCTCCACTCCGAAGACTTACTACTATTTCTGAGTAATCCACATCAATCGAACAAGGGCCCATTTGTCGAGCTGCTTTATCGATGTTATATTCCTCCATCAGAGACTTCCCGTGCATTACTGATACTAAGTAATCAGGAGTACAACTCAGTATGAAGGATCTCTCACCATCACTCGAGGTCCCGTAAGCACCATTTCTTGAAGCCGCATCTCAGAGAGATATCATCTTTGGAAGTATCATTATGGGAACCAGTCATTCTTGCAAATTTGTTGTGACGTCCATACAACATTCCTACTTCAGTATATCATCTGTAGATGCAGATTTCATCAAAGCAGTGGAATTAAAGCACAACAAAAATAATTAGGATGCTCACATCAGCGTCTACAAAATAGTAACTCTCAAATCTTGCCTATTTACGGTTTCACGAACTTAGTGATAATAACGTAAAATTTCGAAAATCTTGCTCGCTCCATCAAACCTGCAAACACGAGCAACACCCATTACTTAAAAGTCTGACACATGACTTTTCGCGAAATTATGAATAATTCACATAACCCTTCATGTGAACATTCACTGATTTTCTACCGTGTGTGCATACACTATGAAATCACGAAATTCACGAAAACATTATTGTTTGCTTTTAACAATTATTTAAAATCATTTTGCAAAATTTTTCATAAAATCGTGAACAACCCACGTAAATCTTTACTGTGTGAATGGTTTTTCAAAATTTGGATAGACGTCCATTCTACAATTGTGAAAACTCACATACAAACATTATTTCACCATGTACAATTGTCTACTTTCAACAGTTGTTCAAAATCAAAACATTGATTTTACAAAAAAATATATATTTTAATGTGAAACTCACGTAACTTTGAAAATATATGTATATTTTTGCTCCCTCTCACGAGCATCCGTCTTTGAAACGAGAGTTTATTCCATTTTGTGAAATCTCACAAATTTTAAAAAAAAAAAAAAAATCTACTTTTGCTCAAACGAGCGTTCGTCTATGAAACGAGGGTCTTTTATACTTTTGTAAAGGTCCACATATTCCAAATAAATTTTATCATGAGGAGCACGTCTTTTCAAAAATTCCTTGTACTCTAAGGATCATTATTTATCACTTTTACTACGAACCTACGTTCCTAAAAGTATTTGTGAAAGTTCATGCTTTGAAATAAATTTTGGTTTTCATGAAACCTCATCAACAAAATTTTCTCTACTGCAACTAGACCATGTCTACTCAATAATTCATGTATCTCTTTCATATTAGGGATTATTGCTCGTTTCTTAAACTTACGCATACATGCACACATGGAATTTTATTTTGAACAACTCATGAACAACTGAACTTTTAAAAAATTTAGGGCTTCTCTCCCTTTTATATTAATTTTATTTCCAAAACCTAATAAAACATGGGTTCCTTTTTGGGCTCGGGCCCGTAAATTCTAAATCGACAAAAACTGGACTTTTGGCTGACCAAATCAGCGATGCTTCATCTCTCCGTGCTCACAGAATCACGCTCTATCGCACTATCAGGGTCCTCACCCGAACGTTTTCTCGTACATGAAACCATTGGAGCAAATCGAGGATTCTGAACATACCTTTGTAGACTGAGTTCAACCACCGATCTCATCGACTGGAAATCACCATTCAATGCATTACTACGGAACATGACTATTCCCCACTAAGCAGGGGACTTAATGTTGATGGTGGATTTTCAACAAAGGGAAAAACCGTAAAATCATGATGCATGTTTCGACACGGCTTTCAGGCATGCAACGATTCATATTTTACGAAGCCATGATAAATATGTTTTCGAAAAGCCCCACTAGCTGAGTGATTCGATCCCTGGCATTTCATTATGACCTCTATGCAGAATAACATAATTGGGCGGTTCTCCATAGATTGAGAGCTTAACGCCTTCAGGACGTCGGTGACACTCACTGTTCCCTGACTGCAGGAGAGAGACCCCCCTCCACATAGAAGAATAGTTTGGCGGCGGATGCCTTCAGGACGTCGGTGACACTCACCGTTCCCTGACTATGTGGAGAGACCGTGCATAGATTCAGGCGGTTCTCCGCAGATTGAGAGCAGTAACGCCTTCAGGTCGTAAACAACACCCATGACTCCCTGACTATGCACCATTCAGAATGGATGTGACGCTTTAACTGGCTAATATCTTTTTTGTAATAGATTAATTCTGTCGTGACATTCACTACTGAATTCCCAGAATGATCTATTATTGCTCTTATTCCATGGTCGAATCCACGGCCTGATCCCATGGAATGGCAATAACAATTGCTCATATTCCATGGTCGAATCCACGACCTGATCCCATGGAATGGAAATAACAATTGCTCCGATTCCATGATCGAATCTACGACTTGATCTCACAGAATGGCAATAAACTATTATATTATCTCATTATTCCAATTCCATGATCGAATTCACTGCTAATCTCATGGAATGGTAATAGATAATTTTATTACTCCGATTCTATGGTCGAATCCACGATCCCATGGAATGGTAATGAATGTTTTATTATTCCGAATTCATGGTCGAATCCACAGCTGATCCTATGAATTGATAATAAATAACTACTCATTTTATTGTTATGTTTCATGAATTATTCTACACTGATTTCATGAATTAGCAATAAATACTCAACCATCGGGCATCTGGACCGTCACTGAGTAAGCCCCACAAAAATGGTGCAAGTGTACTCGACAATGATGCACGACTGAGCACCCGGATGCACGAACGAGCATCCAAAAACATGGATAGATGAAGAATCCTACGCAAAACAGGAGAAAGCAACCAATAATAATAAAATAATAAGAGGCGCCCAGGGGCTGGGCCCACCGGCCGTCCGGCCATGCCCTAGTTGTGGCCGGTCCCATGCCTCTTTTATTATTTTGTCTTATTTTGTTATTTTCATGAACTCATGAAAACTCCTTGATTTTAGCAACTTTCCTTGTTTTTGTGCAAAACTCATGAATTCCCCATAACTTCATGGATTCATGAAATAACATTATAAAATAGGGAAAGGTGTGCGGGACCGGGTAACCTAGCCGTCCGGCCATGCCCAAGCCGTGGCCGGCCCCACACCTCACAATTCCTAGCTTTTTATCCCCTAACTCATGAAACTCCTCCGTTTCAACAAAAATTCATGGATTCTCCATAACTTCACGGATTCATGAAAAACAATATTATAAAACAGGGAAAGGTGTGCGGGACCAAGCAACATAGCCGGCCGACTATGCCCTAGCCGTGGCCGGTCCCACACTTTGCAATCCCTAGTTTTTTATAATTATTATTTTCCTCAATTCATGAAACTCCTGGGTTTGAGCAAAAATCATGATTTCGTCATAACTTCTCAAATTTTGCTCGAATCATGAAAAACCAAAAGCCAACATGGTCACACGACCGGCTAGCCTCCCACGGCAATTTTAAATGTTAAAATACACTTATTTTAATATTTACAAAATATTGATCAAATTGAGCATACATGCTTATTCTAACAAAAATCAAGAATTTCAGTCAAGATGAAACTCTTCTGAAAATTCACAACGTTGCTCGAGCGCACATCAGAAAATACTGAAACTCTCAGTATGGAGACACGGGAACCACGGAAACACGTGCATGCCTTCATGACCGACCAGGGTCATCCTTAGGGCTTGCACAAAGCCGGTCCCACACGTTTTCATAATTCTAACCTAATTTGCTCAATTGCTCGTATTGGGCCCAAACTATCTCCAACCAACCTGGGGATTGCTCAAACGGCCAACAACTGGTCACGTGACCACCAAGAGCCGGTCCCATGCTCTCTTGGTCGGTCCCCATCTTTCATACCTAGGTTTTATCACCTAATGCTGAACCCAACAATATTTCAGTAAATGATGAAACCAACATTTAATCATCATTCTTTCACCAACCCTCCAACTGAGAACCCTAGTGTATGCTCACTCGAGAAATGGGCACCACATGGACGCCCATCATCCCATGTGGTCGGTCCCTCTATCACTCATGACCTATTTTCAGCGATTAATTAACTATGATCTGAAATTAGGGTTTCGAATAAATGTTCTACGAATCATCATTCTGAGTAAGATTCAAACACTAATGAATTTATATTGATTCAGCAACCAGCATCTGAATTAATCATTTAATATTTGGGAATCTACTAATATTTTAATACTTTATTGGGTCACGTCACCAATAAATATTTCGTCAAATTGAGCAACACTTGCTCAGTTGCTCAAATATTGATCCAACTATCAATATTTAGTAATCAGTAATTTGTCGAATTGAGCAATATTTGCTCAATTGCACGTCAAGTTATCAATATTCAGTATTTTGTCGAATTGAGAAATACTTGCTCAGTTGCTCGTCAAATTCTCAATATTCAGTAATTCGTCGAATTGAGCAATACTTGCTCAGTTGCTCGAATATTGATCCCACTATCAATATTCAGTAATTTGTCAATAATTCTTCGAATCGAGCAATACTTGCTCAGTTGCTCGAATAATCCACATATATTCAGTAACTCGTCAATATTCAAAAACTCGTCGAATTTACAATATTTGCTCAAATGAGCAACATTAACATTCATGAATCGTTGAGCATTAACATGCTCGATTCAACAAAACCTAGGCTCATTGTCTAATCAGTCAACAACTGACAAACTAAATACACGTCTGTCATGCAGACTCCACGATTCGTGAGACATCAATCACGTCAAATTGGGGGATAACAACTAGGGTTTTGGTCTGGTGGCTTACAGCACGTGGATTTCATCCACGAAGAGAAATGTGCATAAGTTGTGTAAACGGTTGAAGGAGTTAGCAAAGTAGTGGGTGCACGATCCGTCAAGTCTCCACACGACATGGAACTGACTTTACCACGATCTTCCACTTGCCCACTCTTCCACTCATGAAACCGTCACACTTACAGGGATCAAGGTGTTCACAACTCTGACAATATAAATAAGTCTCCGAATCCATGATTGAGGACAACGAATGATCACTAGCTATTAGCAATCGTCCACACAGAATTTGTCAAATAACTACTCTCAAGAATTCATCAATCTATCAGAACTTATTCGAACTCGACAGTTCACCAATTATTGCAGAAACCTTCAACACATCCACAATCCTTGATCATCATTGATTCCACACAATTCTCGACTTCCTCCTACGAGATCAACTCATCTCCCTCTTTGCGGCCGAATTGACTCTGGAACGGCCATTGACTTGGTTTAGGCCGGAGTCCTACAGATTGATCTCTCGAATCTAAGCACTCCCTTTGCAGTGCATCTGTGTGAGGTTGAGCAGTTTGCTCGGTTCGAGGAGTCTCGACACGCTCGTCTCTTCATTTCCTTAAAAAACCAGCAAACCGTTTTTCCCCCATCTATAGCTGCTACCACCAAGTTTACCAATCTTATTACTACAAGTACTACTGCTAGTAATGTTTCTAATGCTGGTATAGCTACAGTTAACACAAATATTGCTACAATTTCAGATAACCTAACAAAGTTAGAGAAAACTTGCTTTAATCAGTTTGCAAATTCTGAAAAGCAGTTTGAAGATATTCATCTGATTCTAGGCAAATTTGTAACTACTCTTAAGATTGAGGATGAAGAAACCTTAAAACTTATGGCTGAAGAAAAAAAATCATCATCAAATAAGAATAAGTTTGTACACAATGATGATATTCCTGATGACATTATGCAACAAATTAAGAAAAAACTACAACATGAAGGATTTATTGGTTGTACACCAAAGAAGAGTTCTGTTTTTCATATTAATGACAGTGAGGATGAGGATATTCAAGAAGAACACCAAGAAAAAATTTGGATTGAAGACAAAAGGCTTAAGTCTTCACAAAATCCTTACAGTTCATTACCTGAATACAAATTGAAGGCTGATATTCCAAGTTTTAATGGCAATTTCAGAATTGAAGAACTTTTAGATTGGTTTTATAAAGTTGAGGCTTTCTTTCAATTCATGGAGATTCCAGATCATTCTAAAGTTAGACTTGTTGCATATAAGCTTAAAGGAGGTGCTGCTGCTTGGTGGAAAAAAATATGTGAGGACAGAATTCAAAGCCTCATATTCGCACTTGGGATCGAATGCGCAAGCTACTGCGAGCTAAATTCCTTCCTCAAGATTACAAACAACAATTGTTTATGAAACTTCAAAACTGTAGACAGGGAGCACGGTTAGTCGAAGAATATGTAGCAGAATTCTATAATCTTATTGCTCGTAATCAACTACATGAGTCAGAAGAACAACTAGTAGCAAGATTTATAGAAGGTTTGAATTCTCTGATTCAACAGGGAATGGTTCAGTCAGTATTCACCATGGTTGAAGCTATTCAACAGGCGATTAAAATTGAATGTCGACTTCTTTGTTCAGCTAAGATCTCTCAACCTAGACAAGGTCGTTATCAAGGTAATTACAGAACTAATATTTCATCTCCAAATTATTCTTAAGAAATTACTCCAACATATTATTCAAAGTCTTCATATCAAGATGATATTAGCCATGCATATCGTGAACCAAACTCTAATACAACTTATACTTCTCCTCCTTTGAATACTACACCTATTTCACCTATCCCAATGGAGATTCAAGCTGTTCAACAAGCTCAATTTCAACAAAATAGGACCGCTACTACTTCTGTAAATCGTTTTCCTACCATAAATCAACAACAGTTTCCACCACAACAAAAGAACAATAATGTTTATACCAAATTTCAGGGAGACAAGTGCAATAAATGTCAACAACCTGGTTATACTTCTAGTGACTGTCGGAAATTCAATGCTTTTAATAGCGATACTCAGTTCATAAATGAAGTCAATGATGATTTTAATGAACTCGATGAAGAAGATTCACCTGCAACTCAAGATGAAGACGATTTTATTGGTATGATTCACCCTCTTCTTCTTACACAACCATGCCCTTCTCAAAGACACGGTATTTTTAGATCGAAGTGTTATATTGGTGGTAAGATTTGTAATATAATTGATGGTGGAAGTGTCGATAATTATATTGCTGCTCACGTAGTTACAAAACTCGGTCTACCAGTACATTCTCATCCAGTACCTTACTCTGTTGGATGGGTTAATAAATCAAGTACTCAAGATATCACTCATCAATGTTATGTGACTTTCACGTTTGAAGGCTATGAAGATTTAGTTTTATGTGATGTTATTGATATGACTGTAACACATCTTCTTTTTGGTCAACCCTGGCAGAACGATCTTCAAGCAGTACACAATGGTTTCGACAATACTTATACCTACGTTCATAATGGGAAAACAAAATTTCTGTGTCCATCAAAATCTTCTGCAAGTATTCGTGAGTTTTGTGAAGACAAAACCAGTGCTATTGTAGCCACTATTGTTCATTCTTTACGGCAAAAATATTCTTTAAACTCCCATGAAGAATCTAAACCTATGACTGAGTTACCTGACAAGGTTTAACCCTTGTTATCTCAATATAGTGTTTTATTTCCAGATGAGTTACCAACTACTTTACCACCATTAAGAAATATTTAGCACTGTATTGATTTTATTCTAGAAGCCTTTCTACCTAATCAAGCACACTACAGGTTGAGTCCTACTGAACATGAGATTTTGCAAGGACAAGTGAATGATTTGCTTCAAAAAGGCTTAATAAGACCTAGCAACAACCCTTTTGCTAGCCCTGCTTTCTTAGTTAGCAAGAAAGATGGTGGATGGAGGATGTGTATCGATTGCAGAGCATTAAATCGAATCACAATTCCTTATAGATTTCCTATACCTCGTATTGATAACATGATCGACTTACTTTTGGGTTCTATTATCTTCAAAAAGTTGGACTTACGTAGTGGATGTAGTTGCAGGAAATCCTACACTACACCCCTCATAATATTTTGTAGATCTAAATCTTATTAATCACCTAAATTTCAAATATAAGTGCTAGAAATATAAATTGACACAAGGATTTTTTACATGGTTCGATCAATATGATCTACATCCATGGTTCTTCACTATGAATTTTGAGGTTACATAAGAATTACATTTACAATCTCCATTAATGGATATTTTGTAGAGCTCTAGATCTAATTATTTGGGGAAGAAGATGATAAAGAAAATAAATCTCTCCCTAAAAATATCTCTCTCTCCTACCAAAATTATCCTCTTTTTCTCTCTCCTGCTCTCCTCTTTATATAGTATTTACATAGTGGATGACAGCTCATGTACAACTAATATTTCCCTTAATTTCGGATTTACCTTGCGAATTCTCGCGAGAGTATAAATGTTAAATCTCATGAGACATTATAGTTTTCGTAAGATCTTCGCACTTTCTTCATGTTTACGTTATTGTTATTTGTTATGTTATTTCTGAAATCACTTTGCGACGGTTTCGCGACGTTGTTAATGAAGATTCCGCAAGTGTGTTGTTGTTGCGATATTTGGATCCTACAGTGGATATCATCAGATACGAATTCGGGAAGGAGATGAATGGAAAACAACATTCAAGACGCGTGAAGGATTATATGAATGACTTGTCATGCCATTTGGATTATCTAATGCACCAAGTACCTTTATGTGACTCATGAATCAGGTTCTCCAACCCTTTCTTAGTCAATTTGTTATTGTATATTTTGATGACATTTTGATTTTTAGTCGAAGTGAGCAAGAACACCTTGATCATCTGTCACAAGTATTTCAAGCTCTTGCTGACAACTACTTATATGTTAATCTGAAGAAGTGTACATTCATGGCTTCATCAGTAACATTTATGGGGTATGTGATATCTAATCATGGCATACATGTCGATCCTTCTAAAGTTCAAGCAATTAAAGATTGGCCAGTTCCTACTTCTATTCGAGATGTTCGTAGTTTTCATGGTTTGGCTTCCTTTTATAGAAGATTTGTGAAGAATTTTAGCACTATTTTTGCACCCCTAACTGACTGCCTCAAGAAAGAGAAGTTTGAATGGACAAAAGCAATGGACATAAGCTTTAATGCTCTGAAAGAAAAGCTTTGTACTACACCAATTCTTGTTTTACCAAATTTTGACTAACCTTTTGAGATAGATTGCGATGCTTCCATTGTGGGCATTGGTGTTGTTTTATCACAAGAAGGTCATCCAGTAACATATCACGGTGAAAAGAATTCAGATGCACATAAGAAGTGGTCTACCTATGAATTGGAGTTACTTGCTCTTGTCCAGGCTCTCAAGCAGTGGCATACTTATTTGATACATAGAGAATTTGTTTTCAATACTGACAACCATGCACTGAAATTTTTGAATACTTCTGCTAAAGTTAACCGAATGCATGATCGATGGATAGCTACAATCAATAAATACACCTTTATGTGAAGCACAAAAGTGGTAAGTTGAATAAAGTTGCAGATGCTCTAAGTAGAAGAAGTCATCTGTTAACCACAATTCGTAACGAGAGTTTTGCATTTGATTACATCAAAGATATCTATCCAGAATATGAAGATTTCAGTAAATTATGGAGCCAATGTAGTTCTCAAAATCATGAAGTTGATGATTTTCTCATACAAGATGGCTTTCTCTTTGAAGGTAATCATTTATGTATTCTACAAGGTTACATCTTGTGCGTGAATTGCATGGTAGTGGTCTTGGTGGTTATTTTGGAAGAGATAAAACCATCGAACTTGTTGAATAAAGATTTTATTGGCCTTCTTTGAAACGCGACGTACAAAAATTTGTACAAAAGTGCATGGTCTGTCAGAGAGCTAAGGGTATTATTCAAAATACAGGCCTATATACTCCGTTACCAATTCCTGATGTACCTTGGGTTAATATAAGTATGGATTTTATACTTGGTTTACCTCGTACTACTAGAGGTAATGATTCTGTAATGGTTGTAGTTGATCGTTATTCTAAGATGACACATTTTATATCCTGTAAAAAGTCCACTGATGCATCGAATGTCGCGACTTTATTCTTCAAAGAAATAGTACGACTACATGGAGTTCCAAAATCAATCACTTCTGATAGAGATACTAAGTTCTTAAGCTACTTTTGGAAGACTTTATGGATGCGCTGGGGGACTGCCTTATAGTTTAGCACCACTTCACATCTACAAACTGATGTTCGAACAGAAGAAGTGAATCATTCACTTGGTAATCTCATTTGACCTAAGTGCATGGACAATAACAAACAGTGGGATATTTTACTACCTCATATGGAGTTTGCTTTCAATACTTTTGTCAACCATTCTAAAGGAAAAACTCCATTTGATATTGTGTATTCTAAGGTTCCCAATCATGCACTACTTGACTTGGTGGTCTTGTCCAACACTCAGAGTACACACATAGCTGCAAATTCTTTTGTGGACAAGGCTACTGAATTACACAAATCAATAAAGACTAAGATGGAAAAGTCTAATTCTAAATATAAAGAAGATGCCGATAAGCACAAGAGACTGAAAACTTTCAAAGAGGGAGAGTTAGTAATGATCCATCTGCGAAAGGAAAGATTTCCAGTAGGGACTTACAACGAAACAAAGATGAAGAAGTATGGCCCTTTCAAGGTTTTAAAAAAGATCAGTGATAATGCGTATATTATTGATCTGCCAAGTGACTGGAATATTTCAAACACATTTAATGTACAAGAGATTTTCACTTTTCATGCCGACAATGAACTCCTGATTTGCACAGACAACTCGAGGACGAGTTTCATTCAAGAAGGGGGGATTGATGCAGGGCATATACATGTTCCAGAAGATTCCACGTAGAAGCTTAGCTTCTAAGTTTTCCTAGTTTATATCTTTCCCTATTTTAGAACTCTGTTAGTTTTCCTTTTAGTTTTACGTTTCCTAGTTTAGTTATTTGCTTAAACCTATATAAAGGCTAGTCTTGTTCGTATGAAACACATCGATTATCAATCGATTATTATTAAAACTATCTTCCTCTTCTTTTATTTTCTCTATTTCTTCTTCTTCTCACTCAATTATTTTCTTTCTTTGCCTCCAACAATTTCTGTATTGCTTATTCTTTCCTATACCACATCACTTGGATTGTGAATAACTTCCTAAGAGAATCCTCTTCTATATGGTTCTCGTTTTATATTATTCATAATATCTTTCGAATGCAGTAGTTACTCTAGGAAATAATATTCTTACGGTAAATAAGGTAAACAGGATAATATATAATCTATTACACCCCCTTAGTCTGAGCGGGAGACGAGCATACACTGAGACTAGAACGAAAACGAATAAATAACTGTCGGGGAAGACCCTTGGTGAAGATGTCAGCATACTGGTTTTCAGAAGGGACATGTAAGACATGAATGTCACCAATACGAACGCGATCACGTACAAAGTGTATATAAATTTTCACATGTTTGGTGCGCTGATGTTGAACAGGATCTCCAGACATATATACCGCACTTACATTATCACAATATACGATAGTAGCACATCGTAAAGGTAGATGAAGCTCTAGAATTAAGTTGCGAAGCCATGTTGTCTCAGCAACAACATTTGCCACTCCCCGGTATTCAGCTTCAGCACTAGATCGGGAAACAGTTGCCTGACGTTTGGATGACCAGGAGACGAGGTTGTCACCAATAAAAAAGTCGTAGCCAGAAGTCGATTGTCGAGAATCGGGACAACCCTCCCAATCAGCATCAGAATATGTAGTTAAGCCAGAGATAGTTGAAACCGAGAGAAACAATCCGTGATTAATGGTTCCCTAAAGATAGCGAAGGATCCGCTTAAGGGCCTGCATGTGAGGCTCTCGGGGGTCATGCATGAACAAACATACCTGCTGAACCGCATAAGAAATATCTAGCCGTGTGAAAGTGAGGTACTGTAATGCTCCAGCTAGGATCCTGTTGTCGATGGTGGTTTTTAGACAAAGGGTAAAATCCTAAAACCCCGAATAACCTAATGTCACCGGTGACACATTTATTAGAACATTTAATGCATGTAGTCAGTAATTAATAGGGGGTATTTTTTCAAATTAGGGTTACAACGAGCAAAACCCTAATTCCCCTCTGTGCCAATGGAAAATCATGCCAGCCACACCAAACGCGCCAAAGCATTCCAACCATGCTAGCCACACCTCTGTGCCAATGGAAAATCATGCCAGCCACACCAAACGCGCCAAGGCATGCCAACCATGCTAGCCGCACCTCCGTGCCAATGGCAAATCATGCCAGCCACACCTAGCCCAAGCTAGCCGCGCCATGCCAAACGCACTTTGCCTTGGCCCTAGCTATGCTAGTCACACCAAACGCGCCAAAGCATGCCAACCATGCTAGCCGCACCTCCGTGCCAATGGCAAATCATGTCAGCCACACCTAGCCCAAGCTAGCAGCGCCATGCCAAACGCACTCTGCCTTGCCCTAGCTATGCTAGTCACACCAAACGCGCCAAAGCGTGCCAACCATGCTAGACGCACCTCCGTGCCAATGGCAAAACATGCCAGCCACACCTAGCCCAAGCTAGCCGCGTCATGCCAAACGCACTCTGCCTTGGCCCTAGCTATGCTAGTCACACCAAACGCGCCAAAGCATGCCAACCATGCTAGCCGCACCTCTGTGCCAATGGAAAATCATGCCAGCCACACCTAGCCCAAGCTAGCCGCGCCATGCCAAACGCACTCTACCTTGGCCCTAGCTACGCTGGTCACACCACGCCAAGCCAAACACCCTTACCTTGGCCCCAGCCGCGCCATGCCAAAGTAGCGCCCGCGCCTAGGCTTGCAAACCGTGCAACCTAGGCCAAATTGGCCACGCATGCCATTAGCACATGCCAACACGCATCGCTGGTAGCTTTTCTTACCATGTCGTGGCCCTAATGGCCGAGCGTGCCATTGGCACATGCCAACACGCTCGCTGGTAGATTTTCTTACCAAGCCGTGGCCCTAATGGCCGAGCATGCCATTGGCACATGCCAACACGCATCGCTGGTAGCTTTTCTTACCAGGCCTTGGCCTTAATGGCCGAGCGTGCCATTGGCACATGCCAACACGCTCGCTGGTAGCTTTTCTTACCAAGTCGTGGCCCTAATGACCGAGCATGCCATTGGCACATGCCAACACGCATCGCTGGTAGCTTTTCTTACCAGGCTGTGGCCCTAATGGCCGAGAATGCCATTGGCACATGCCAACACGCTCGCTGGTAGCTTTCATTACCTAGTCGTGGCCCTAATAGCCATGCGTGTCATTGACACATGCCAAACACGCACGCTGGTAGCCTAACTTGCAAGTCGTGCAACCTAGGCCAACTTGGCCGTACGTGCCATTGGCACATGCCAAAACCCACGCTGGTAGCCTAACTTGCAAACCGTGCAACCAACCACCAAGGCATTCCGCACATGCCATTGGCACATGCCACACACGCCACTAGCAGCTATGGCATTGCCACTTGCACTCAAGGTGCAACCAACACTCGAGACATCAACACAAACTGGGGGATGCTTTCCGGGGTCTTGGTTTGGCGGTCACGAGATGCACGGCGTACACTACGCTCACATTAAGAAAGCGTGAATAGGAATAAAGCGGTCAAATAAATGAGGAAATAATGGTGAAAACGTTTTCACCCATAAACACCATGCGGTTACCACCTCCTCCCATTATTTCACCCTTTACTCTCTTCCTTCATGAGGCCAGTACGTTTCAATCTCGACTTGTATAAATAGGTCTTACCTATTTCCACCAGACGACAAGTCTCGGTCGGGAGAAAAACACAACACTCTCGGAAAAGGCAACTTTGCAAGCTCTCCAAAAATCTTTCATCTCTTGCAAGCTTCCAAGCTTTCACTTTACGATACAAGTCGAGACACTACTCTCCCAGAATTATTCTGGTCTCAACACCTTTCTTTGCTGCCCTCCCCAAATCAACCCTTCTCCTCCACTTTGTGATCGAAGAAAGTCTGGAACGGCTATTTCTTGGTTTAGGCCGGACTTGTACAGATTGATCTCTCGAATCTAGAAAGTGCTCACGTGCAGCACATTTGTTTAGGGCTTAAACCAGTTTCTCACTCACCTACCAAATTTACCAAAATCGGCGGAAACGATTTTTACCCATAAACAATTGGCGACCACAGTGGGAGGATTGATCTATCGGCTACAATGTCAGACTGTCGATCTCGTTCTTCGACCCAGATGTCAAGATGGTAGGGGAAAGCGACTCAATCCGACTCAACTACCCGACAACAACCGGGTTACCAGTCGTAAAGACTACACAAGAAAAGCTGGGGACTCGTTGAAGATGCTACCAGCGATTGGGGACTTCTTTGGAGATGCTACCAAAGAAAGCCGCCTTTTACATGGAGAGGGCGTGTTCGCAAAAAAAAAAAAAAAAAAAAAAACCTATGAAGTGAGTAAATTTAGACTGGGCAAGATATACGATCTGTTTTTAGGTTCTTAGTAAAACCGTCATACTATTGCGTGTTGTGCCGATTGCTAGCACACACTTTCATAAAAGCAATATTCCTTTCACGAAACATAATCAGAGTTATATTATCAAAACCATTCATCCCAGAAATAATCTAATATCCTCAAAAGCTACCAGTTGTCTATCAAAACCGGTCGAACTTTGAACCAGACATCCAGTATGTTTTTCAAAAAAAAAAAGAACCTAAATGAAAGTTTAACAGAGAAACATTCAAGGAAAATCATCCAACAGAGGTCTGCTCTTCTTGGAGAAAGTCAACTTTGCATCTTCAAGAGCCGCTCTCTTCATAGTCAACATCTTGGAAAGCTTTTCGAGTTCTACCTCCTGTCGTGCAATCTCCTCTGCAGAAAGGCTTTCGACTGCTGCATCTTTCGACTTCTGGATCTCAGCGAGGCCTTCGACAAACCACGAAGCGTTGAACTCCTTTTCTACACAACGTCGCGATGGTGCTCCCAGTCGGCAATAACGTCTTCAGAAACGGTGTGGCCAGTCACCTCACGCATGTCCTCGATGGAAGATAAAGCCTCTTCCACTCGCTTAACTAGCGCAAATCGACTAGTGATCTTCTTGGTTGTGGCCATATGTCCATACTTCTCCCAGATTCTGGTGTACAACGCCTCATACTTAGCCAGCACGCTGAAACCGCCAACCAGCACATGACCTGGATAAGGAACCAAGTACGGGGGATCGAAAATGGCGCCTGCAACTGGCCTCACGACTCGCAAATGGTCTTTTTCCATGTCTACGGCAGCAACCATCAGGGAATTATCCACCGTTTGAACCACATCTGTGCCCAGCGATTGGCTAACTCCCATCTCCAAGTCACCGGCGGTGGTCACCAAAGGCAAGTTTTCGTGTGGCTCCGCCCCAGAATCATCTTCCGAACCGGATTCCTCCTGCGAACTTGAGTTAGACATTTTTCAAAAAAAAAACGGAAGAAGAAAGAAAAAGAAGCGCGAAACTCACCAAACCACTTCTCGAAAAAGAACCAGTGCTGTCAGAAGAATCACTCTCACTTGTCGAACTTTCTTCTTTCTCTGGCTCATCACCGTTATGAGAAGGCTCAGTGCCGCCGGAATTCTTCGAAGAAATTGCCGTCTCCTGGCAACATGCAAGGGCAGCGAAAGCATTAACACTACCGAAGCCCTGAAAGAAACAAGACACATGTTTTCAGCAGAAATTCACGTGTTTTGAGACAAACCAACGAGGAGGCGACACATATATGGTTATTGGAAGAACTGAAATACACGAGAGCTGCGGGAGGATCTTTTGAAACCGCCCGGAACCCGCCTGCACGATTCTTCGTTCTCTGTTCCTTTGCCTGGGGATTTTCCGAGTTGCCAGGCAACTTTCGCTTGAGATCTCTCAACATTGGATACTTCTTCAAAACTGTTGGGAAGGTTTACAACGAACATTCTCCACCACGTTATTTACAAAATCTTGGATCATAATGAACTCATCGTACTTTCAACTCATTATAGCCAAAAGTCGTCGTCGGGTTACTCTTCACGTTTGAAAGAAGGGAAGGCGGATACCCGGCTCAAGGGCACTAGCATTGAGGGCGGCACGCAATGAATCCTTAGGAACCACCAGCTGGTAAGCAAGAGGCACCCCTTGATCGAAACCCATGTGACGAGCAAAGACGGTCAATATTGTAAGCAGCTATTCGGAAAGACCCCATGAAGAAAGACGGCATATAACCGGACATGCAGCTTTGAATAAACAAGTTTTCACCAACACTCAAGCTGCCGTCAGAAGACAAAGACATGATCGGAGCGAGAAGCAAAGGTGTCAATTTGAGTCACCGACCTATGGACCGGCTCCCATGGGCGAAAACCGATTTCATGCGACTTATCGAGAAGACTAACCAAGCTCATGCCAACTCTTGGACGCTTTGTTCACCCATCGAAGAATTCGGGAGCCGCCCCAACTCGCGGGAATCGAAGGCAACGGTTTCGGAGCGTACTTCTCAAAGTGCTCCCATAACCGAGGCTTGCGAGAAAAGCAACGTGCACATATGAATCCACTTTCATGAAACCATTCGAAACTCGCATGTTCGCAACTAGGTGATCCAGATGCACATACAGGGAACCAAGGAATAGCTTGCCAATGGGAAGAACTTCACCTTTTGCAAACTTCACATCAATCACTAGCAACTCTGGTCTTATTTCCTTCTTGCCAGAACCGTCATCAAAAATGTCTCTAGACAACCAGAGAGACAAAAATGCTGCAACGTGAAGATCACTGCTTTTCTGTTTAGGTTCCAGCTCGTCCGGAAACCATTGAGATATCCACCAGCTGTAAAAGCACCTTTCATCCTCTTTCCGGACGGAATCCTTCGACTTCGCAGTGAAGTATTTTCGAGCGAAATCTCCCAACTTAGCGGCAAGGTCATCCCGCATCTTCTCCTCACCTTCAGACAATTGGATGTTAAGATTCCCGGTTACCGGAAGATTCAACAAGAGAGCCACACTCTCCAAGGAAAAAGTTATTTCACCCCATCTACATATGATCGTATGGGTGTCCGAACACCATCTGGAGATGAAAGCAACCAAGCCCGGGATATCCTTCCTAATCTGGAGACTTACTTCAAGCTCGACAAAGATCAATAATCTGCGCTCGAGTCAAGTTGGTATTTATGTGCTCCTTACTCACCATGAACTCAACCCATCTATCAAAAGAACGCAATGGGCTTTGACACATCCTGAAATCAATGTTGGAAGAAGAATATACCCCTTTATGAAGACAGAACCGTATGGTGTTCTCTGGGCGAACCGAACGTGTTTTCTTTTCATCTTCACCACCGGTTAACAAAATTGGCACGAAACCTGGTGATTCTTCCGAGCAGGGGCGAGGGGTTTGGCAAAGAATTTATCATCCGTGTTTGGTTTGGAATTATGAACATCCTTCGATGAAGCGAAATTTTGTTCATGTAACATCTTGTCGGATTTCTTCATAACAATTTGGTAACAAGATATCTGCACAAAACAAACGGAGAAAGACGAAATTATCTCCCTGACACATAACTGCACCCAACAAAAGGAAAACCTGGAAAACAAAAAAAAGGGGATATTCTCTACGGGTTCAAAACTGCACGCGCGGTATTTTCTTCAGGTCCGAAATTCATATATGCAATATTTCCTATAGGTTCGAAGTCTTATGAAGCACATATACAGTATTCTTCTTCGGGATTCATATACAGTATTCTCTACGGGTTCAAAACTGCACATGCAGTATTTTCTCTAGGGTTCAAAATTATATACGCAGTATTTTATACGGGCTCAAGTGCGTCTGCAGTATCCTTCTTCGGGTTCAAAACTATATACGCAGTATTTTCTACGGGCTCGAATGCGTCTATGGTATCCTTCTTCGGGTTCAAAATTATATATGGAGCATTTTTCTACGGGTTCGAATCATATATGCAGTATTTCCCTTGGGTGCATATATACAATATTTTCTACAAGAAGCACGCCAAGAAATCATATGCGCAATATCATTGCAAGGATTATAAAAGAAAAACGCATACTCTTAGGGTTTGCACCTACATGAAAAGGGAAACAAGAGAAGTACTGGAAGACATACCTGGAAGCCGGTTTTTCTTTGTGACTCTGCCGCTAGTATGAAAAGATGAAAGAACAAAGTGCAAGATGAGAGAAAGGGATTTTATATATACGGGCGTGAAGATTCTGAAATAGGGAAGGATTTCCCTTTACCAAAAATCGTGCGCATAAGGAACGGGCCCACAAGGGCGCCCAACTTCCCAACGTCGCCCAAGTTGCACCGGTCCCACCAGTTGCGCCAACTCCCCAGTACCGCCCAAGCCACACCGGTCCCACCAATTGCGCCCAACTTCCCAATGTCGCCCAAGTTGCACCGGTCCCACCAATTGCGCCAACTTCCCAATGACCGCCCAAGTCGCGCCAGCTAGCACGCTCAGCTTCCCCACCTTGCGCCGGTCCCACCAGCTAGCACGCTCAGTTTCCCAACTCGCGTCAACTTCTCAATGCCGCCCGACTTCTGTCTCTCAATGATGTTGACTTCCCAATCGTGCCCGCCCTCCCGATTTGTGCAAAATCGCCGAGAGGCAAGGATTCCAAATCCTATCTATAAAAAGGTCGACAAGCCTCCTCAATTCTCTTTACGATTTCATCACGATAGTTTGTCACCATCTTATGCTTACCTCGCAACAAAGCCCCCATTACAGAGCTAAGCGGGGGACTTAATGTCGATGGTGGTTTTTAGACAAAGGGTAAAATCGTAAAACCCCGAATAACCTAATGTCACCGGTGACACATTTATTAGAACATTTAATGCATGTAGTCAGTAATTAATAGGGGGTATTTTTTCAAATTAGGGTTACAACGAGAAAAACCATAATTCCCCTCTGTGCCAATGGCAAATCATGTCAGCCACACCAAACGCGCCAAAGCATGCCAACCATGCTAGCCGCACCTCTGTGCCAATGGCAAATCATGCCAGCCACACCAAACGCGTCAAGGCATGCCAACCATGCTAGCCGCACCTCCGTGCCAATGGCAAATCATGCCAGCCACACCTAGCCCAAGCTAGCCGCGCCATGCCAAACGCACTCTGCCTTGGCCCTAGCTATGCTAGTCACACCAAACGCGCCAAAAAATGCCAACCATGCTAGCCGCACCTCCGTGCCAATGGCAAATCATGCCAGCCACACCTAGCCCAAGCTAGCAGCGCCATGCTAAACGCACTATGCCTTGGCCCTAGCTATGCTAGTCACACCAAACGCGCCAAAGCATGCCAACCATGCTATCCGCACCTCCGTGCCAATGGCAAATCATGCCATCCACACCTAGCCCAAGCTAGCAGCGCCATGCCAAACGCACTCTGACTTGGCCTAGCTATGCTAGTCACACCAAACGCGCCAAATCTTGCCAACCATGCTAGCCGCACCTCCGTGCCAATGGCAAATCATGCCATCCACACCTAGCCCAAGCTAGCAGCGCCATGCCAAACGCACTCTGCCTTGGCCTAGCTATGCTAGTCACACCAAACGCGCCAAAGCGTGCCAACCATGCTAGCCGCACCTCCATGCCAATGGAAAAACATGCCATCCACACCTAGCCCAAGCTAGCCGCGCCATGCCAAACACACTCTGCCTTGGCCCTAGCTACGCTGGTCACACCACGCCAAGCCAAACACCCTTACCTTGGCCCCAGCCGCGCCATGCCAAAGTAGCGCCCGCGCCTAGGCTTGCAAACCGTGCAACCTAGGCCAAATTGGCCTCGCATGCCATTGGCATATGCCAACACGCATCGTTGGTAGCTTTTCTTACCAGGCCGTGGCCCTAATGGCCGAGCGTGCCATTGGCACATGCCAACACGCTCGCTGGTAGCTTTTCTTACCAAGTCGTGGCCCTAATGGCCGAGCATGCCATTGGCACATGCCAACACGCATCGTTGGTAGCTTTTCTTACCAGGCCGTGACCCTAATGGCCGAGCGTGCCATTGGCACATGCCAACACGCTCGCTGGTAGCTTTTCTTACCAAGCCGTGGCCCTAATGGCCGAGCATGCCATTGGCACATGCCAACACGCATCGCTGGTAGCTTTTCTTACCAGGCCGTGGCCCTAATGGCCGAGCATGCCATTGGCACATGCCAACACGCTCGCTAGTAGCTTTCATTACCTAGTCGTGGCCCTAATGGCCATGCGTGCCATTGACACATGCCAAACACGCACGCTGGTAGCCTAACTTGCAAGCCGTGCAACCTAGGCCAACTTGGCCGTACGTGCCATTGGCACATGCCAAAACCCACGCTGGTAGCCTAACTTGCAAACCGTGCAACCTACCACCAAGGCATTCCGCACATGCCATTGGCACATGCCACACACGCCACTAGCAGCTCTGGCATTGCCACTTGCACTCAAGGTGCAACCAACACTCGAGACATCAACACAAACTGGGGGATGCTTTCCAGGGTCTTGGTTTGGCGGTCACAGTATGCAGCGTACACTACGCTCACATTAAGAAAGCGTGAATATGAATAAAGCGATCAAATAAATGAGGAAATAATGGTGAAAACGTTTTCACCCATAAACACCATGCGGTTACCACCTCCTCCCATTATTTCACCCTTTACTCTCTTCCTTCATGAGGCAAGGGTACGTTTCAATCTCGACTTGTATAAATAGGTCTTACCTATTTCCACCAGACGACAAGTCTCGGTCAGGAGAACACAACACTCTCAGAAAAGGCAACTTTGCAAGCTCTCCAAAAAAGCTTTCATCTCTTGCAAGCTTCCGAAGCTTTCACTTTCTGATACAAGTCGAGACACTACTCTCCTAGAATTATTCTGGTCTCAACACCTTTCTTTGCTTCCCTCTCCAAATCAACCCTTCTCCTCCACTTTGTGACCGAAGCAAGTCTGGAACGGCCATTTCTTGGTTTAGGCCGGACTTGTACAGATTGATCTCTCGAATCTAGAAAGTGCTCACGTGCAGTACATTTGTTTAGGGTTTAAACCAGTTTCTCACTCACCTACCGAATTTACCAAAATCGGCGGAAACGATTTTTACCCATAAACACCTGTATAAAGTGGGATCCGCAATTGCTGGACCAAAAGTAGCACTGAGCTTGGAGTTAGTGTCTACCAGTGTAGCCACAGGATTACATTTGGTCATAGAGGCACGTGCAATGATGTCATGCGCATATAACGACTGAGACAAATATAGTCCTTAATTTTCACTCACATGTGTCTATTCTATATCAACGTCAACCTACGTATAACCATCTTCGTACATTTGGTTGTCTTTGCTATCCAAATCTCTCCTCCACAACACCTCACAAACTTGCCCCTCGTTCCGCTAGGTGTGTATTTCTTGGTTTTCCTCCCAACTACCGTGGCTATCGCTGTCTCAACCTAGTCACGAACAAGATCATCCTCTCTCGTCATGTGACATTTGATGAATCAGTTTTTCCTTTCAAACAAACTCCTCCAACTAATTCTTCTGATCTTGAATCTTCTCCTCCTCTCGTTCATTCTTCCTATACTGGTAATCTATCTTACCCAGCAACAAACCCTCCCCCTACTGTCAACCAAACTTCTAATATGCAAACTACTGCACCACACCTCTACACTCCACCTCTTCTCTAGGGTTCTCGTTTTATATTATTCATAATATCTTTCAAAAACAGTATTCACTCTAGGAAATAATATTCACTCTAGGAAATAAGGTAAACATGATAATATATAATCTATTAATATGAATTACTCAAAGACTCTTTCGAGAACCCAAGAAAGAATACACAACAAAATATAGTTATGAATACACAAACATGATTTCTTGTATAGTACATACTAGAAGATGATCAACATCAAAATGAAGAAATGGAGATTCTTGAATAGACGCCTTTCAACTATTTACTTAATAAGAAAACTAAGAAAAAGGTTACACCATTAACATTAAGGGAAATAACTCCCATTTCCCTAAAGCAAATCAAAAAAACACACACATTCACACAAACTCACACAGCTTAATTAATTAATTAAGCATTGATGCAGGTAGTAAGTAAGAGCTCTACTTTGTACCTTCACCAGCATAAAACCAAAGATATAATTACAAAAAACCCACATCTATTAATTTTGTGTAATAGCAATGATAATAAATTAAGAGATAGGCAGAAGAAGCGCCCAACAGAGATCAAGGAGAAACTAATTAAGTAGTTAAGAATCTAGAGATGATAATTATGTTTACGAGATCTTGCCTTCGGTAGCATTATTATAATTAGATCGAGTATGATTTTCATTCTCCCCTTCACCTTCTGTTATAGCGGAAGACATGTAACTCACTACAAGAGAATTCTCATCAGGCGGAGCCGAAGCCGTAGCTACTGTTGCTTGAAATTGTTGTTTACAAGAATGACAAGTGATCTGTAGAATTGTCGAGTTGATTTGTTTTGTTGCATGTTCTTTAAGAATTTGAGCTTTATCAAGTTCAGCTTGAGCCTGTTGTCTAATCCTTTTTGCATTAGTGAATTCTTGTTCAGCTAATTCAATCTGTCTCTTAGCTTGTTGTCTAGCTTCTTCTGCAAATCCTTTCTCAGCCATAGCAAGTTTTAGTTGTTCTCTTGCTTGTTCTTTCATCTTCGATGCTGCAATAGTAGGTTCCTCGATACTGATCATTGAATCCCTCCCCGGTCCATTTTTACTAGAATTTGCAAGTAGATTTGATTCTTGTTTTTGACTGTTGTCACAGGAACCTATCGAAAGTTGGAGCTGCGTTACATTATTTTCATCTGAATTTAGGGAAACAGAAGTATCTAAGGTATTCATGAGAGGGTTTGAAGAGGGTAAAAGCTGAAGCTCGAGGTTATGATGATGGTGAATATCACTTGGGGATGGAGTACTATTTCCATCTGGGAATAAAAAGATGTTTTCGGCTTGGTTTGTGATCCTTAAACCTGTCCATGGATGAGCTGTACTATAATTGGTGTCACTTGAAGGACTAGGACTGGATGCTGTTCTAGATAAGCAAGCAGATGGTTGTTGAAGTGTTTGTAAATTGGAACGAATACATCCAGCATTGCAAGCATCTTGGTGTTCAATAAAGCTCTCAACTCTGAAATAAGAACCAAGATATTCATACATACAAATATAAATCGATTTATAATTTGAAAAGGGTGTCTTTCAGGAGTTTGTAGTGGTTTATAAGTATATGGGTACTACTACTTAGGAGCATGATCAAAGGAAAACAGAAAAACTGTTATGCATTTTGGTGACTTAATTAGATGTTGGTAGATGTAGTAAGAAGGAATGAACAGTTAAATAATGGAATAACACAGAGACAAATAATGGAATAACTAAAAAAATACTCCATGAAGAAATAAGATCATTATAACTTAATTAAGTTGTGTGTTTTTATCCATATGTTAAAAACAGTTAAATCTTGAAACCTAAAAATGCATCAAAAAAGAAGAAGAAGGAATGAACAGTATGTTTTCTAGAAAACCCAAAGAAAGTATTTTCGGTAAAAGAAACATAAATAACATGTTAAATAATGTAATCCATTTGAATAGTTTTGATGTTGCTCATTTTAAAATCAATTAATTAATATTATTGCTGTTTGTTAAAGCACAATGCGAAGAGAATAATAATAAAGAAACATTTATATATCTATCTATATCTCTCTATATAGTTAAGAGATTCTAAGAATCCTAACAAGAAACTAATGAAGTTATTAGAGGGACCTGCAAATGGTTTGAATCTTATTGATTGATAGTTGCAATCTGTTTGTTTTTTTAGTATAGTTTAGTGAGTCTTGGTAGTGTGTTTCGTAAGACTGGTTTTATTGTGTGTGAGAGAGAGAGAAAGAGAGTGAGAGAGATAGTACCTGGAGAAGACACGGCCGCAATCACAAGAATGACCTCTAGTACCACATGTTTTAAGGTGAGCTTTGTAATCAGATTGAACGGCATAACCTTTAGAACATTTTTCACAGACCCATTGTTTATGATTACTATGTTTTCTTCTGAAATGTTTCTTGATACCAACAAGATCTCCAAGTGCATGACAAGGATCGTGATGTAAACAACTCGGTTCCGGACAAACAAATACTCTTTTCTTAACTTCTGGTGTTTCTCTCTTGAGTAATTTCCATGGAACTTTATGCCTTCTTCTATGCATCTGTAGATTCTGGTCTCTTTGAAACCCTTGATTACAGATCTCACACACATATCTATCTGATTCTAATAATGTCTTTGGTGATAATGAAACCACTTCTGCATCAGGGTCTAGATGAATCCAAAAAATAAATATCAAAGGATCAATAACACAAAATTGGAAAATGGAGAAAATGAAATAGATCATAATCAAAGACAATATCCAGATGATATATGATATTACCTGGTGTTCCTGCTGGTCTTCTTTTTCTTTTACTGTTACTTCCATTTTCTGAACAAGTAAACTCCTCAGTGGGAGGAATAGTTGATGATGATGAATTGCTGTTACCTAACATGGGCTATTTTTCTTATTATCACAGAGAGAAAGGATACACACAAATTTACTATCTATTGCTGCTGCTACTTCAGTTGTTAAGAGATAGATAGATGCTTCTCTTGTTCCTATCTCAACTTTAATAATACAAACTAATGGGATGGAAAGAGAGAGAAAGAGAGATCGTTAGATAGAAAAGAGAGGCATGTATGTCATATGCGAGAAAGAAAGAAAGAGAAGGAGATATATAATACAGCCTAGAACATGAGAAAAAGTTCTATCTTTCGGCAACCAGCTTTCTTATAACAGCTTTATATAAGCTACTTTCAGCTTCCTCTTTTTATCCATCTCAAGCTAAAACTCTCTCTCTCTGCCCCTTAGATCTCTTTCAAAACTTATTGACTCACTTCCTATCAGGTAGTTTTTTTTTTTTTTTTTGGCTTAGCATAATAAAACCAAATCATTCATGGTAATAATCCATACCTCATTTCACGATGAGGATGGATTGATGACTGTCTGTCTGTATGTATAAGAGTTGAGTCTATGAGTTGAAGAGAGAAAAAGTTAGAGTGCGATAGAGAAAGTTGTCTACCCCCAATCAAATTACTCGAAACTTGAGCCCACATAAGTATTGGGACAGAGATATTAAGAAAAGGAAAAAAACATCCGCACAAGGAAACAAACACTACTCATGATTCATTTACACAGTAATTCTGCATGCATAAATACACAAGGTCAGACCTTAGATACACGTGAGCAGCTGTGGATCTTTTTCTTCTTCTCTCTCGTTATATATATAATTATTAATTAACTTTTCTCTTTATCGATCTGCTTTTCGGTATACTTTTCGATTTGGGTTTACCCCCAAGATATAAGCCCCCTCCCAATAGTTCTGGATGGTAACTCTAATTTTCATTTTGCAAAAAAAATATTTATTTTGATTTGGTAGCAGTACATTTACTCTCTTCTTACTTATTTCCAAAGCAGCTTTTCAAAAGGTTCATTCAACTGATACGTTTAGTCATTTTCAAGGGTATTGTCCTATTTCATCTTTTGGCACATACATCATGGAAAGACTTGATAGAGCAATTGCAACCCAACATTGGCGCACATCAAACCCTCATGCCGGAGTCACTCACCTTCCAAGAATTGCATCGGATCACGCCCCCATCTTGCTACAAACCAAAGCAATTGATTGGCAGGGGCAAAAAAATTACAAGTTTGAACATTTATGGTTAACACATCCTCAGCTCAAGCAAATTGTCGAATCAGCATGGACACAACAAAGCGACTCAGACTCTGCCCTAGATCTTCAACTAAGGTTAATCACAACAGAAAAAACGCTAATGGACTGGAACAAGGACACTTTTGGACATCTTCCAAAGTTAATTCGCAAATCAACAACACAAATTAAGATGGCTCAACATCAGTGTGCTATTCACAACGGCGAGGAATTAACTTTTTGGATAAATCGCGATAAGGAGCTGCGCAATCATCACCTAACCTTACTTCAATGCCATGCAACATACTGGCACCAAAGATCCAGAATTCAGTGGCTCCAATCGGGAGACAACAATACGACCTTCTTCCATACGAAGGCAACCATCCACCGAAGCCGCAACAACATAAAGCAATTACAGGATCAGCAAAACAACTGGGTCAGTGATAAAGATCAAGTGATCCAGATCATCCTAGATCATTTCACCACTCAATATACGGCCCCAAATACAACACTAGATGAAGAACTATTTGACGAAATTGCTCCACGATTGACTCCGTCACAATGTGACCTTCTCTCGGCGGACGTATCAGTGAAGGAAATCAAGCAAGCGTTGTTTTCGATCAACTCTGAAAGTGCTCCTGGTCCAGATGGATACACCAGTAAGTTTTTTAAAGTTTTTTGGGAAACCACTCATCTTCAATTAATTGCTATGGTTCGAAGTTTTTTCGAAAATTTAAACATCCACCCCCTCATGAATCATACAAACATTACGTTAATTCCGAAAGTAGACAACCCAACAAAACCATCCCATTTCAGACCTATAAGCCTTTGCAATGTTAGTTACAAAATCATATCAAAAATCCTAGTCAATCGATTACGCCCTCTTCTCCCATTCTTAATAAGTCCATATCAAAGTGCCTTCGTCCCTCAAAGATCCATACATGATAACATCGCAATTGCCGGTGAGCTATTGCACCACATCAAAACATCATCAATCACCAAAAAACCAAAAATAGCTCTCAAACTTGACATCCAAAAAGCTTATGATAGCCTTGACTGGGGATTCATCAAAAAAGCTTTTACAAAACTAGGTTTTCCATCAATATTTGTGGAATATATCATGTTGTGTATCAAATCGGTAACTTACTCAGTTAACATCAACGGTACACCATATGGATTCATTACTCCCACCAGAGGCATTAGACAAGGTGATCCCATATCTTCCTACATTTTCATTATATGTGCGGAAATTCTATCAACAAATCTTGGCAACCTTGAAGCAAAAAAACTGGTTCAAGGTATCCGAATATCAAAGAAGGCACCTACGATTCTACACCTAATGTATGCAGACGATTTGCTCATCATATACACAGCTACCCAGGAAAGTAGTAATCACCTTCAAAGAATTCTTCAATCCTACGGCTCTTCAACTGGTCAAATTATCAACACAACAAAGTCAACCATCATTCACCACCCAAGGCTGCAACAACATCACATAGACACTCTTCACCAATTCTTCGGCATGCCAACCACATCAATCCCACCTGTATATTTAGGAGTTCAATTCAAACACGGGAGGACCTCTCGTCACATTTTCGAACCACTACTCCAACGATTGGCACGCAAAGCACAAGGATGGATCACTAAATGCCTTACCCCTGCAGGCAGACTAGTTCTAATAAAAACATCCTTAACACCAACTTCAAATCACCTCATGCAAACACAAATTTTCCCCACGCATGTACACAAACAAATTGATCGGATCACAAGGAATTTTTTCTGGGGTCATGATTCTTCGGTCCGAAAGCTTCACCCATTAGGATGGAACAAGCTAAACAAGCCAATAGCGGAAGGAGGGCTAGGTATCAGGAAGAGCAATCATCACAATAAAGCTCTTTTCATGAAAAGAATTTGGAACATTCAAGACCAGCCACATTCCATTTGCTCAAGCCTCTTCAACGAGAAATACCTCCAACATCAGCCTATATTGCAAAGTACAATTTCAATACCCACTACTGCCAGCCCACATTGGAAACAAATGGCATCTCTCATACCTACTATCAAAAATCATATATTTCACCAAATAGGAAATGGTTTGGATACTCCTATCCAAGCTAATTGGATACCCCACTTTCAAAACCTTGATCCAATCCAATGCGACCCTATCCAATATGTCGCAGAATTAATTGACCCCCTCTCTCATAATTGGAATCACGATCAGCTAAGCATCCTTCCTCCCATTGCCACCCAACATATTATAAATATCCACCTTCCCCTTAACAACATCTCAGATAAAATTATTTGGCCCCACTCTAAATCTGGTAAATACACCACCGCATCCGGATACAGTTGTCTAATCCAACAAGAAAATAGCTCACTCCCACACCCTCTCCCACAACCCCTCCCAAACACAAAATTCTTATGGACCTTACCGTGTCCTCCAAAAATTCAGCTTTTCTTGTGGAAAGCTATAAATGAAGGTTTACCAACCTTATCTATGCTCCATCACATCAATATATCCACTTCCAACTTATGCCCCCGATGCAACTCTGAGCCTGAAACAGTCAATCACATGTTGATTCATTGTCCGGTGGCTCTTTCCACTTGGACCACCCTCTCTAACCGCATATCAAGAAACCACCCCCAAGGTAATCATCAACCAATTACCATAAGCCACCAAACAACAATTTCTCAAATACTGCAAACTCGAGATTATACCTCTTCCATCACATCCTATTGTTTCCTACTGTGGTCTCTATGGACAACCAGAAATGAGCTTGTATTCAAACAGACGCAATCCACTCGTGAAGACATTATGGCAAGATCTTTCGCACAACAACATGAATTTGAATGGGCAAAAATGACCTCCCCTCCAGTTCTCCCTGGGGAGCTTCCTCACAGATTGACAACAAACATAACCAAAACATATACAATCATTCAAGTGGGTTGGAGCATCCCAAAACCAGACTGGTTTAAAATAAATACCGATGGTGCGGCTAGAGGCCACCCGGGTATAGCTGGAGCAGGATTCATATGCAGGGACTCAAACGCGCACACGGTAATGGCTCTTGCACAACCTCTAGGAATAACCACAGCGCTGACGGCGGAAACATGGGCCACAGTGATAGCAACCAGAATAGCAAATGAAAGAAATTGGACTAAAGTTATATTTGAGACAGACTCGGAAAATCTCATGCACTTCATTAAAATTCCGAAGGAAGCTCCATGGTATATCTCTAAAATGATTGAAGAAATCATCCATCGAATGCGTCAAATCCCATGTTGTGATATTCAACATAATTATAGAGAAGGAAACCAAGCAAATAGATGGACTAGCAAACTTTGCAAATGACGGCGACCAAGCGGGAAACCTCTCAACATCAATATGGGACCAGACAAATCCGGCGTTTCTTAATCAAATTCTTTTGAGCGACTCTACGGGAATCACATTCCCACGTGTAATAACAATTTAGTTGGCTTTTTATTATATGCATGCTTCAAAAAAAAAAAATCTTCTTGGCACAACTAAATTCATGTCACTCTATTATTTGAAAAATACATGCCTTTCCTTTTGACACCTCCTTTTCATTAAGTAGGGTGAAGATAACATTTTTAGTTTGATTACCTTCGCATTGTTAATAATCCTTTCGATTCAAATGCCCGATCTCGTAACTATTCAAATGCTTGATCTCACAACTCATGATCACCGTAATGCTGGAATTTCAGATAGTCAATCCTTATTTTAATAATGGCTGACTCAATAGGTACATCATACCAACGTGTTATTTCATTTTAATTTAATAACAAGCTTGGTAAAGGGGCGGCATGAAATGGTAGAGGGGCGGCAATCTAATAAGACAAAAAAGGTCATTACAAGGAAATTCAAGTGCCCCTTATCAATGAAAATCTGGAAATGACTAATTAGCCCTTATTGTTAATAATCAAGATTAGTAATGATAATCAAGATTAGTGTTGATAATTAATTTTCACTTATTATAACTCTAAAATCAGATTTTTAGAGTTATAAAAAAAATTAGAGGAGAAGAAAAAGAAAACTTATGTGATATTTGTGAAACCCTAGATTTTGATTCACTCAACCAAAATGAGTGATTCTAGTGACCCGATATACTTCTAAATTAGTTCCAATTAGCTTTTTCTCGCTCAAAATTATCTAAATTACATAACAAAATCAAAACTTTTGAATTTTCAGAAGAACTTACGGTTGCAATTTTGCTTGTTACCAACCGTAAATCTTAGTTACGGTTCGTAAGTTATCGAATACCAACCGTAATTGGTTAAATTTGGGGAAGATCCAATCGTAAAACCAGTTACGGTTGGTAACTAAATGCTCGATACCAACCAGTAACTCGATTCGGTTGGTAATTAAATGCTCGAAACCAATCAGTAACTCGATTCACGGTTGGTAAACTAAAATAGTTACCAACCATAATCAAGAAAATTCTCGAGATATAAGAACATACGGTTGGTAATTGAACTATTACCAACCGTATGTTCTTCAAATCTCCGATTACGGTTCGTAATTGAGTCATTACCAACCGTAACTCACATAAACCCAAAAATTTCAATTTCAATTTTCATACAAAACCCTAATTTTTGATACAAAATTAACTTAAATCCAACACGATAAACTAAACCCTAACTGGGTTTTTCCAAACATTTTTCAAATCGCCGATTAATCGAAGACGATGAAATTTTCGGTTTTAATGGAGGTTAGGGTTGATGGAGGAGAAGAGAAGATGAAGAAGAAGATGAAAAAAAAACTGATTTGATTTTTTCTGATTCATTAGGTTTAAAAAAATTGATTTGATTTTGGTTAATTTAAGGTGAAAAGGGTAATCTAGTCAATCTACACCCCCTATAGGACACCCCCTAACCAATAAGAGAGACATTGCTATCACACTTGCCGCCCCTCTACCATTTCACGCCGCCCCTTTACCAAGCTTGTTTAATAAATACCATGCTTCAAAAACTCAAAATAAATAAATATATGACTCAGTCTAAAAACTCTTGGAGATCTCCACTTCTAAAGCAGCATAAAAAACAAATTATGCGACTTGGATTTCTAGTTTTTTGGATTCGTGCTATGATTTAAGTTTAAGTAATTGTGCAGGAGATGGCAAAGGAGCAAAGTCTGGTTTCTTTAGGTATTTCTTCTCCAAAAAAGTCAGATGCATTAGCTCTTTCACAGGGTGGCAAAAGGGGCTAAGGAATTAAAGCTAAACTCTTTCGAAGCCGATTTTTTTTTGGCTTTTACTCGAGTGAAATAAAGTTTAGTCAAATGGCAATACTAATCTATTTTGAAAGAAGCTAAGAATTTGTTAGAAGGATGCAATAACTTATTAAATTTATCTTCTTTCAAAAAGGGAGTAATCAAGTTGTGGATAAGCTGGCGAAGGAGGCTACGAAATTTTCTACTCATCAAATTTGGGGCTCAACAATGCCAAATTTCTTAGATTATGTTTTAATTTTAACTAAATTTAAATTTAATGTGCATGATTTCATTCATTTGGTTCTTCAGGATTTCGTTACGATTGAGGAAGACATTATGTTAGTAGTTTCCGACATCAAGGAGTTTGATACTGGGATGTAGGTAATCACCAAATAATGGGTATGATTATTGAAAGGGAAATCAATTGGATTATTGGTCTTGCTATTCATTGCATATCTTTGGATGACCAATATGTGTGAGTTGGAAGAACCGATCTTAACTCAAGTTATTATCTTGTACAACCGATCACAATGCCTAGACTTATTATTTGATATGATCAGTCCTGGCACTGGTGTAACCAACCCTAAGTAATCACCATGTGATGGTATGATTGATCCTTCTAATTGGTGTAACCGATCCTAGTAATTGGTGTGACCGATCATAAGAGTTGTGTGACCGATCCTTATAATTGGTGTAACCGGTCCTGGTAACTGGTGTGACCGATCACAAGTAGATATTATGTGTATATGGAACCGATCCTTGTAATTGGTGTAACCGGTCCTGGTAAATGGTGTGACCGATCACATGTAAGTACCATATTTAGGTATAACCGATCCTAGTGATTGGTATAACCGATTGAACCCATGTATGTGACTTGGAAGGACCGATCGGTTTTAACTAATGCGTGCCAATAGCAAAAGTTGAAAACCCGAAACACATATATTATGCTAAACACAACTCATGTAAACACAAATTGATTCAACATATTGTGACTTTTTATATATGAGTTTCAATCGGAACACCTTATGATCCTTTGATAAAGCCTACCAACATGGGATAAAACTTAATCCCGCTAAATCAAAAAGGCATGCAAATTATAAGTGTTTCACCATATGAGATCGGATATTAAGGTTAATGAAAACCGAAATCAGACATCTCATAAACCGAAAACACTTAGCAAAAATATATAAACATTCATTCACAGGCTATGTAATCGGTAACTATCACACAAAGATTATTATAAAATAATGATTTTATTCATAAATAATCGATAGTTTTATTCAAAATAGACCGTATACAATTCTTGAAGTAAATCAAAACAACGATGTCTATTTTTTTGTAAATAAGAATCTAATCTTATTTTATTTCATAAGCAACTTAATCCTTCATATCAGCACTAGAGGAAGGCATGTAATTACTTTCAGTTTTGAGCTTGTGAATTTCTTCAAGAAGATAACCTTGTTGCTTGACTAGAATTTCTTGCAGTTGTGATGTTTGAAGAAATCTGCAAGCACATGTAATTTTGTCTTTTATTGAACACAAAATTGTGTCAATTTCTCAATACACTGATCTTTCTTCAGTATATTTTCTCTTTCCTTCTTGCTAAGCCAATCTTTTTTTTTTTAATCTTTCTCTTAGGTTTCTTAGCATCAACAGACAGTGCAGACTGATTCTTAATAACTCTTTTAGATCAAGCACCTTTGTAAGAGAAGACATCGGATCCTGACTCATAGTTCGGACGGGGAATGACCAAAGAATGAGAGAGATCCTTAATATTTTTCATACTACCGAAAATATAATATTCCTATAAATACGAATATCTTAGAATTTATTTTCAATTACTAGATTTTATTCCCATAATCTACACATAAGTTCCTTGATTTTTGCTTCCCCACACGCATAATCGGCACACAAGGTGAGGATGCAATCTAATACCGATCGGGTGGTATTTGAAAAAGAAGGGGTCTAACAACCACACCCAATATTTCGTTTAGGCAATCTGTATAGACAAATTCCAAGGGAATCAACTAGAGAGTTAGACTCAATCAATGGAAATATATCCAAGAGTTGTATCTCTGTTTCTCAATGTAATCAGCATATCAAACAGATAAATCAATGAGCCTGATTATTATGAGAAACAACTTGAACGGTACCAAAGACCAATGTTCAAGTGTCAATCAATTTATATCAACAACCAAAGGGTGGATTATCTAATTGATTGAACTACGCAAAACCTGTGATATTTCAATTATATAGAAAATATAATGCGGAAAAGAAAAAACACAGACACCAGAAATTTTGTTAACGAGAAAACCGCAAATGCAGAAAAACCCTGGGACCTAGTCCAGATTTGAACACCACACTGTATTAAGCCGCTACCACTAGCCTACTGCAAGTTAACTTCAGACAGGAATGTAGTTGAGCCCTAACCAATCTCACACTGATTAAGGTACAGTCGCGTTCCTTACACCTCTGAATCCCAGCAGGACTCTACGCACTTGATTCCCTTAGCTGATCTCACCCACAACTAAGATTTGCTATGACCCAAAGTCGAAGACTTGATAAACAAATCTGTATCACACAGAAAAGTCTATTGAATAGATAAATTTGTCTCCCACAGAAATACCTATGAGTTTTGTTCCGTCTTTTGATAAATCAAGGTGAACAGGAACCAATTGATAGACCTGACTTATATTCCCGAAGAACAACCTAGCAATTTCAATCACCTCACAATAATCTTAATCATATGATAGCGAAACAAGATATTGTGGAATCACAAACGATGAGACGAAGATATTTGTGACTACTTTTTATCTTGCCTATCGGAGATTAAATATCGAGCAAATATGAGAGAAGATAGTACTCAATACGATTGAATAAAGCAAGATCAGAACACGCAACTACAGAGAAAATATTTGGGTCTGGCTTCACAATCCCAGTGAAGTCTTTAAGTCGTTAACCTATAATGGTTTTAGGAAAAACCAAGGTTTAAGGAGAATCGACTCTAATTGCAACTAGTATGACACAAGAGGTGTGGGGATTAGGTTTCCCAGTTGCTAGAGTTCTCCTACATATAGTCTTCAAATCAGGGTTTGGAATCAATGTTACCTTGGTAACAAAGCATTCAATATTGACCGTTAGATGAAAACCTTATTAGACTCAAGCTAATATCTTTCAAACGTTAGATCGAACTTAGCTTGATACACACAAATGAAAAGTGACTTCATTAGATATGAGTAACCGTACCTAAACGTGTACACCTTGTTGGCTCAACAATAGTTAACCGAAGTTAGGCATATGAACACTTTCATATCAACCTTGTTCATCTTAACACAACTAGTTCAAATGACTCAACTGAAACTAGTTATAGAGTTGTTCAATTGTTTATATTCTCATAGAAGTATGCAAGACACAATTGAAGCAAAATCGATTTTGATTCACTCGATTCAAAAAATTATAGCCACGATTATAGCCACGATTATAGTCATGAACATTATAGCCACGATTTCCAAAAAATTGCATTCCTTATTTTATAAATGTATTAGTTCATGAACAAACCGATTTTAGAACATAACCCACTCAAGTATGCGAACGGGTATGCATACCTAAGTAGCCGGACTTGGTATGGGTTCGCCAGTATGCAAACGTGTACGCATACTATCGTACACCACCAAACTCAGTTGAATTCGCGGACTTGAACTTACGCCGGTACGCATACGGGTATGCATACTAAGTTCCCGGACTTCAACTAACAAACCAGTACGCATACGTGTGTAGATGGTGGATTTTCGACAAAGGGTAAAATTGTAAAACTATACTCCGGATCCGGCAATCGGATGAGTATTGAGGCCCATGTCTCTCATTAAAGCATGAAAGCTCATGCCATACATCTCTGACTGAGAAGGTTGTCTCTCAGCGTATATGTATATGTGTAGTCTCCCAGCTGAGGCCACAGCACATCTCATGAATACCGAGCAATTTCAGTAATTACTCCGGATCCGGCAATCGGATGAGTATTGAGACTCATGTCTCTAAGCGTGAAAGCTCATGCCATAAAACCTCTGATCGATAAAGTCTCTCAGAGAAGATGAAGATGTGTAGTCTCCCTGTAGTTGCAGGAAATCCTACACTACACCCCTCACAAGAATCCACACAACTAATCCATTGAAGATGAACAACTATGATTTTTATTAATTAATTCCTTGAATGTTTACAATATAAAATGGAAAAGAGCTAAAGAAATTACAATCACTTCAAACTTTCTCTCTCTTAATGACTTGCCTAACACTCGAAAAGCTCTCTATCAACAGTCATACTCGACTCCTTATATAGGGTATTACACAATGGATGACAACTAAGTTGTCCTTTATTTTCGGGAATGACTTGCGAAATATCGCAGGCGTTCAAATATATAATCTCGCAAGTTTCCTAAATCTCGCTAAGTCTTCACATCTTTCTCGTGTTTTGGCTGCCGTCATTCATTGCGTCATTTATAGTACTCATTTTCGACAATTTCGCAATATCGTCGTTTATTGATCTCGCGAGGTATTGTTGTTGCGATATTCTGATCCTACATCTTGCCTCTTCTCATGTCTTCTCTGCGAAGAAGAGAATGTCATGAGAATTAGTATTTTTGAAATGCCTCAACGGTTTGTCTTTATCTGTTATGATCCCGTACTTTTACACAGAATTTATTACACATGTTTCTTCTTCCGCTCTTTTCTTGAAACGTCTCTTTCAACCGTTTTTTCTTGACCATTCACGTCTCTTCTCGCATTAAATGCATTTATCTTCTCGAGAATTTTTCTCTATATATAGTTTTCTCACATTCCTCTTCTTCTTTTTTACTTTCTCTCTGCAAATCTTCTTCAATTCTTCTCCTCCGCAATTCACGTTCCTGCTACTGTAAATCTTCCTTTTCTTTTTTCTTTTGATCTTTAATTTTCTAATCATTCCCATATTCTGAGAATGGCTCCATCCGGCCGTAAATATGAAACTCTTTTGGGTGAGACTCAAAAGAATTTACAAGAGAAGGGTTTCACCTTGTCCACTATTCCCAATCAAGAATCTTCATATATTCTTTCTGCAAAATTGTTTACTGATCATCATTGTGATAATCAGAAAATCATATCTCGCTAGGTCAACTCCTCGCAGGTCTTCCCATTCCTCTCTACAATCCCGAACTGCCCTTGTTCTATGAAATTCTTGCTCATAAGAAATTCTCGCGAGATATTTACCAATTAAGTGGGGATTGCATCCGTTTAATGCTTGAGTTCGCCAATCGTGGCGCTGGTAAGGGTTCTCTGTATCCCGATAACGTCAAAGATCCTAAATTCTCCAATTTAGAGATAATTGCTGAAAAATATTCAGTAGAAAACTTTTTTGAAAATTATGAAGTGATAAATATGAAGAACGATAAATCTCGCTGGGGTGCTCGTCTGAAAAGAAAAGAGAATATTCCCAGCGACAAGATACTCATGCTAGATATTGATTGGCACTCTGGCAAGAACAATGTTCCTCGCTACTCTAAAGACGACAAGTGGTGTGTCTTTCCGCTATTTTTGAACGGACCTTACATTTCAGGTTCCAATATACTCCCTGCAAATCTCGCAAATTATCATCCTTGGGTATTTAATTGGCCCGAGAAAGCAAAAGAGGTATACTTCCTAACTTTTACTTATTTTACAATCTTTATTTCCTCTTATATCTAAGTTTGGGAATTTTTTAGATCACCAAATTGAGAAGAAGTTACGAAAGGAATCCAAAGGCGAGTACTTTGGCGATACTCCATTCGATCACGGATGAAGTAAGAAATACTTTTCTTCTTTATTTTTAACAATATTGTTGCCTCTGTTTCTTATCTTCATTCGTGTGCGAAGGTTGGCGTTGAAGAAGGTGATATTTCTGAAATTGCGAAAGCTAAAGGAAAGAGTAGAATTCCACTTCGCAAGAATAAATCTTCTGCTCCATCTTCTAAAAAACGGAAAATCCACTCCTCTTCTCATTCTGGTTCTCAATACAGTGATAACTCCGATGAAGATAATGATGATGTTGACACTTCTTTTGCGAAGGAGAATCATTCAGTTGAATCTGCAATGGCGCAACTATCTAGTGTTTTCTCTGATTCTATGCAAGGAATGGGAGATGATCGTTTTTCTGCCATTTGCGAAGCTCTCACAAATATCTGCGACGCCCCTTTGCTAGAGGATAATGATTCTTTTCGTGGAGTTTCCAGAACAATGACTCCCAGTTTCTTAAATGCACTTAGTGCCTTGGTATGTTCATACTTCTTTATTTCTGCGTGATTTCAATTATAAACCTTATCTTAACAATTTCTTTATTTTCCTTTATAGTCTGGGAGAGCTTCCTTTGTTGTTGCCTCAGATCTCGAGAAAAGGCGCAACAGTCTCGAAGAGAAAAACCTTCAACTTAAGGAGAAGAACAAAGAATTGGAGGCTGAAACTGTTTCTCTTCGCAAGAGAGATAAAGAACTTGGGAATGAAACTGCTGTTCTTCGTGAAAAAATCAAACAATTGGAAGTTGAATCTTCTTCTCAGAAGGATAAAATATCTAGCCTTCAAAATGCTAGTCAACAACTTTATGGTATAAAATTCTTCTCCTTTTCTTATTCTTATTTTGTCATTTACTTTTCTTTATCGACTTATCATTTTCGAGACATTTATAACCTTTCTGATGAAGCTATTCTTCTTCACACATTTCCCGAGCCTATGGATAACGATGCTCTTCTTGCCCATCTCAATAATTCTCTAAATAGCTTTTCAAATGACAGAATCAAACATCTTTCTTTGAACGAACTTCAATCCAGATTCCGTTTCTTAGAAGCAGATCATAGATCTAGCTTAAGTTTAGCCAACCAAATGAAACACCTGCATCTTAGTTCCCAAGAGAAAATTAGTATTTTAAGGAAGAAAGTTAGCGATCTTATAGATGATAAAGATCGCATTGCTAATCAAGGCGCTCAAGCATTAGCAGAATTTCAAAAAGCTCTTCTTGAAGTTCAAATTGAGCGTGATGAATCTATTCGTCAAAATCGTTCTTAGCGAAAGAGAGAATCAAATTCGTTCTCTTCTTCTTATAAATAATGACGATGAATTCGCTTGGGCTGCGAAAGTTCTAGATAATGCCGAAATAACTTAGGTGTTAACGTTAGCCTTCATCTTGATCAAACGCCTTGGTTAAAGACATGATTTCGACGAGAGAAGGTTGTTAATGGTTCTTCTTTATTTTATCGCTTCTTTTTTGTGAAATTGCTATTAAGTTACTAATCCATTATCATACGTTCGCGGAAGATGAGAAGAGGTATCAAACAAGGATTGAAGAACTTGAATCTGAAAAAGAACAACTTGCAAAGGACCTCTCTCTTCGCAACGACAAGTATTCTAAGTTGAAGAAGCAACTACAAACTACTGTAGCGAATTTCAATAATGATGTTGTTCGTTTTCGCAATCAAACTATTAAGACAGTTTGCGATGACCACATCATTCCTCTTTCTTCATATCCTTGTCTTCTTGATGAGGTTCCTGAAAATATGCCTTCCTTGGATGTCTCTGATAGTGATGCTAGCGAAGAAGAGGAGTCCGACAAAGAGTCTGATGAAAAAGAAGAATGTACTGAGAGATTTCTCCATTTTCCTCTTTCTCTTCTTGTAATATTTGTACATTTATCCTTTTAGCCCTCCTTTTTGTAATCTCTTCTTGTAAATTTCTTGGATCTTTAAATATAGATTCTACCTTATTCCTTCTTTCTCTTGTTATTTATATTTGAATGGGAGATTAAGTATAATTTCATGAGATATTTTCATTGAATTCATCATTGCGACAAGATCGCAGGACGTCTTTACGATTTTATGTAACGACCCATTGATCTTGCCTTATCATTTCTTGTGTGGTCTTATTTTGCCTTCCTAGTTAAAGGTCTTATTTTGCCACCCCTCAGTTTTTGCGACAAAATCGCAGGACGTCTTTACACTTTCATGTAACGACCCATTGATCTTGTCTTATCATTTCTTTAGTATTTTTTCCTCTGCAGGATATTTTTCTTGCGACAATATGACAGGCCTAAATATTCTTGCGAACGTAAAGCCCCATGACATTGCCGTCTTTGCGACGAAAATCGCGGGACGCGTTTTACATTTTCATGTAAAGACCCATTGATCTCGTCTTACCCTCGCGTTAGTATTATTGCCTCTTCGGGATCATCGCACAAATATGACAAGCCTAAATTTTCTTGCGAAAATAGATCCTCATGACATTTGCGTCTTAAGACACTTATCGACTCCCTAATGGAGGGTGCCGCCCTTATCATCTCCCCGGTTGCCCCTTCAAGGAGGCGTACATCGGCCATACAAGACTAGCTCCTCCCATCCGGTCTTAACAACAACCAGTTGTTTTCGCACCTCTTATCCCTTATACCTATAGGGCTTATGGTTACGAGACTGCACCCTAAGTGGAGTTTTCTTCGGGCCGAGTGCGGCATGTGCCAAGACTTGCCAAGAATGGCCGAGACACTTCAAATGCCCTGTGCACTCTTGGCTCAACCGTGTACCTCGGCGCCTTGGTCATACACGACTCCTTAGAAGAGACCCTCGGTCGTCCAACCAGTATAACCTTATATAGTTGGAAATCCAAGGTATCTCTCCCGGATGGGCTTTATTGACCCCAAATTTCCATGACTCAGGTTCCAGGGGCGGTGTAACCTTTTCCTGAGTCATGACAAGAGATACCCCCTTATATGACACACTTTAGGTCTTACATTTGCCTCTTACGAAATATCATTCGCGAACTAGGGTGTACGCCATTAAGGTTCGTCTCATTCGTATATATCATTGATTTTTGATCATTTCTTCTCATTATCTTTGCGAAATTATCACGTAATCTTGCTTCGTTTGCTGTGATCTTCGTTGTAATTATTTAACCAGATTTTCATATATTCTGTCTCGCGAGACTTTCACGTACTCCTTCTTCAATCGTCATATTCTTTGTACTTTCGACATGTCTTTTTCCTTCAAAACAATTTTTTTTTTTTTTTTACACAAATCTAAAGTCAATTATTCATTTCTTACACTTCTTACTTCTGTTGCTCTCTGCTTCTTCATTTAAATTTCCTGATATTTCCTTCCCTTTTGCGAAACCATCGCAATTTCCCACTGTCTTCAGGCATTGGTTTCGCAATGTATCTTCCGCTCTCACTTCTATTGCGTCCACCATCAGTCTGTCCCTTCTTTGTGCTTCTTTAATGTTCTGTTTCCAGTTCTTCTTTTGAGCAGCCCTTTCCTCGCAAGATTCCACATCAACTTCATAGCACTTTTGTCCCTCAGCCCAATCTCCTTTTATAACTCCAACACCACTAGGATGAGGAAATTTGATGCACTGGTGGTAAGTCGATGCTACACCCAAGATCTCATGTAACCAAGGTCGCCCAATTAATGCATTATATGGGGATTCCACATCGACTATGCAAAACAAGATTTAAGTTGATAATCCTTTCAGTGGTATTCGCATACGAGTTTCTCCTTTAGGTTTATTGGCAGTACCATTAAAACCATAAATCTTATAGGTTGAAGGTATCAAATCTTCGTCTTTCCCTCCCATAGTCTTGTAAGTGTGGTAAAAAAGGATGTTTACAGAGCTTCCAGTATCAATTAAGATTCTATTTATTGCCCATGAATTTTCTGCCCCATCATCTTCATCATCAACAGGTTTTGGGTTAATCTCCAATCTTACCACTAATGGACTGTCATGCATCTCGCCACCCTTAGGTACCTCTTCTGCGGTAAAAGAAATAATCTGCGTTTGCCATTCTTTTAGTGGCAATGTCTTCGCGATGTTCATTACTTCTCTATTGTCAGCATCTCTTGCGAAAACCCTACTGAGAACACTATCATGAAAATCTTCAATTGTCCTGTACGAATGTACGATAGAGTTGCAGAACAAGTTTTTGGCCTTCGCTCCAACTTCTACTACAAACGTTTCTTTCCCTTTTGTTGTTTTTACTCTGTGAATTTCTGGAGGTGTTGGTAATGGTTGAGTCTTCTCTTCACATTTTAAGAAATGATTTAGCTTCCCTTGGTCTATCATTCTGAGGATGATTCTTTTTATATTCCTACAATCATTCATTAGGTGTCCATGAAAATGGTGATAGGAACAGAGAATTCATGACTTCACACTGGAGGCGGTTCATTCCCCATGTTCCATGGTGCAGGTATGTTTTCCATCAGGATTATAGATTCCCATATTTTCTCCACGCTAGCGTTTAGTGGAGGCATCTTGATTTCTTCCCATACTACCCTATGACCTCGCTGCCCTCTATGATAATTATGCCTCTGACCTCCATAGGTTTCTTGCGGCTGATCAAGTCTTTGAATTTTATTATTTCCGCCACGGTTGTAGAAATTTCTTTCTCTTTCAAATTCTTCCTGATCGTGACTTCCCATGGCTACCAACTTTTGCTGACCATCATCCGGTATCATCATTCCTTGTTGACCTTGCGAGGTACTCGCCACAGTGTTTATCAATTTGGGTAACAAACTTGCATTCGCAGCTCCTGAACTTGTATTCGCGACGGGGTATGATTCCATCTCATTTTGCTTTTCTTCTAGAGCAATATACTCCTCCTGAAGCTCTCGCAACTCAGTCATTGTGATTGTATTCTTGACTCTAAAAATTTGAATATATAACAGATTTGTCGCGAACATAGCATTAATGAATGATAAGATGAGATATCTCTCCTCCACACGACCAGCCATTTCGCTACACATTGTCTTCCATCTCACAGTTAGATGCTTCAAGCTTTCACCAACCCTTTGTTTTAACCCAAATACATCTTCAATACCAGGTCGCGAGGAATTATTACTTATATATGCCCCTAAAAATATAGCCCGCAAGTGATTGAAAGATGTTATTGTATTCTTCGGTAGTCCTTCAAACCATTTCAAAGCTTCTCCTGTCAAACTTGATGCAAAATATTTGCACAATATAGCATCATGATTCTCCCATTGTAACATACATCTCATATAAGCTTTGATATGTTGTATCGCACAAGTTGTTCCATCGAAAATACTGGTTAATGTAGGTAAGTTGCACTTCGGTGGTATTCCTCCTAATTATATCTCTTGTGTGAACGGAGTTTTCGCAGCTTCTTCCATGGCTTCATCCAACTGTCTCTTTCCTCCTCCCCTTTTATTGTTCATCATTCCTCTCATTTCTGCCAATTCTCTCAAAATTTGTTCATTTACATCAGAATTTGAATCCATTAGTCTTTTTAGTTCCGCTTCTCTTCTCCTGCGTTCATGTCTACTTTGACTTTCTTGTTTATCATTCTCTTCTCGTCCTTCTCTGCGATCTTCTCCTTCATTTCTTTCACGAATTCGCACACCGTTATATCTATCAATTTCTCTTCTTTGTTGCCTATCGGTTCTCCTTTGTACTCTTTCATATTCTTCATTGATATTACCATTGTTGCGATTTTGTTCTCACCTTCTTTCTCGATTATCATGATTATTCTGGCGTATTGCTTCTTCCAATTCTTGCTTTTCCATTTCTGTTCTTAATCTTTCCCTCTCGCAGGCTAGACGTGCTTGTTCAGCATAGTGTCTTTCAATTTCATCTTCAATCTCTTTTTGCTTCCTCCGTGCTTCTCTCCCATGCAATATTCTTCTTCCTTCTTCTTGATTTTCTTCATCAACTGGATTATTCTGCCCCTGACGCTGCCTATTTCCTTGATTTCCATCATTCTGCCCATTTTGAAGAGTCTCGGGACGTGGGATATAACGATCTTCCATCATTTCTCTTCTCTCGCAATGTTCTGTGCCTGGATTTTGCGCTTCTTCTTGGTTTTCTTCATCAACATTTTCTGTAGGTAAAATTCTCCTTCTTTCCTCTCTAACTGATCTTGAGCTTGACCTTGTACTGCTTCTCGACCTTCTGTTTTGTAATCTCAAGTTTTCCATCCTCAACTCATGATTCTGTCTTGTCAAATTTGCACGTTCCTCTGCCTCTAATCGTCTTTCTTCATGTATTGTTTGTCTCAACGCCTCTAATGCTGCGATCTCTTCATTTCCATGAATTATTTCTCCAATCCCTTCTCGGTCTCTCTCCTCTTGTCCATTGTTTACCAATTGTTGTTCTTCTCCCCTTTCGTCCACATAGTCTGATCTCCAAGTATGCACGCTTACTCTATCATAATCCACAGTTCTATTTGCTATTGGTTGAATTGGTGATTGAATTTGATTTTCTTCATTATTCCTTATGTTCATTCTTGAGGATTCTCCCATTTCATTTCTCCCTTCTCCAGCAAGTCTCCTACTCCTTATAACAGTTGTTGGTTGCTCGGATGCATTTCTTCTTCTAGCCATTTCTTAATTTTGGTAAACTGTTGAAAATTATATGAAATTCCTTCCCTACTACTCCAAATTCTTTCAAATCACGATGTCAATCCTTACTCTCTCCCTGTTTCTAGCGCCAATATGTAGTTGTAGGAAATCCTACACTACACCCCTCACAAGAATCCACACAACTACTCCATTGAAGATGAACAACTATGATTTTTATTAATTAATTCCTTGAATGTTTACAAGATAAAATGGAAAAGAGCTAAAGAAATTACAATCACTTCAAACTTTCTCTCTCTTAATGACTTGCCTAACACTCGAAAAGCTCTCTCTCAACAGTCCTGCTCGACTCCTTATATAGGGTATTACACAATGGATGACAGCTAAGTTGTCCTTTATTTTCGGGAATGACTTGCGAAATATCGCAGGCGTTCAAATATATAATCTCGCAAGTTTCCTAAATCTCGCTAAGTCTTCACATCTTTCTCGTGGTTTGGCTGCCATCATTCATTGCGTCATTTATATTACTCATTTTCGACACTTTCGCAATATCGTCGTTTATTGATCTCGCGAGGTATTGTTGTTGCGATATTCTGATCCTACACTCCCAGCTGAGACCACGACACATCTCATATTGTATAGAATTGCAAGATTGAACGGCTCCTACACAACATGTCTGCTAGTATAGAGCAATAACGTCTTCAGGATGCAACCATGTTTTCCCTGACTATACAAGAGGAATATGACACTTGTAGTTGCAGGATTTCCCACACTACACCCCTCACTCAAATCTGCTAAATCAACTCATTTGAAGATGAAGAATGATATGTTTATTAATTGTTTTCTTGAAAGATTTACAAAGAAATATAGAACAAAGCTAAAGAAATTACAATCACCCTTAACTTTCTCTCTCCTAATGACTTGTTTCACAATTCAAAAGACCTCTCCCCCTCAACAGACTTACTCGACCCTTTATATAGGGTATTACATAGTGGATGACAGCTATACTGTCCCTTATTTTCGGAAACGTCTCGCGAATGATCGCGAATGTACAACTGTTCGCCTTCGCGTCACTCTTAAATCTCGCCAAGTCTTCATACTTTCCTCATGTTCTAACTGTCGTCATCTATTACGTCATTTATTTACCTCCATGCGACTCCTTCGCGACGCGGTCGTTTATTAATCTCGCGAAGTATTCTTTGTCGCGATATTCTGGTCCTACATCTTGCCTCTTCTCATGTCTTCTCTGCGAAGAAGAGAATGTCATGAGAACCTATATTTTAAAGTACCGCAACTGCTTATCTTTATCTTGCGATTGTTTATTTTCACTCGTTTTGTTTGTGTACGGAATTTATTACAGGTGTTTCTTCTTCCACTCTTTTCTTGACACGTCTCTTTCAACCGATTATTCTTAACCATTCACGTCCCTTCTCTCATTAAATGCATTTGTTTTCTCGAGAACTCTCTTCTCTATATATAGTTTTCTCTTCTTTCTCTTCTTCTCTTTTTATTTTCCCTCTGCAACTTTTCTTCACCTTTCTCCTTCCGCAATTTGCGCTTCTGCTACTGCTTCCTTTTCAATTCTTCACTTTCCCCTTCATTCCTATACTCTGATAATGGCTTCACTTGGTCGTACATACGCTCCTCATTTTACTGATATTCAAAAGAAATTACAGGAAAAAGGTTTCACTTTATCTACCATTCCACATCAAGAATCCTCATCTATGCTTTCTGCAAAATTATTTTCTGATCATCAATGTGATGATCAGAGAATTATAGTCTCGCTAGGTCAACTCCTCGCAGGGCTCCCCATTCCTTTGTATAATCCCGAAATACCATTATTTTATGAGATTCTCGCTCACGAGAAATTCTCGCGGGCTATTTATCAATTGAACGGCGATTGTATTCGCCTGATGCTTGAATTCGCCTCTCGTGGTGCCGGTAAAGGATCTTTATATCCCGACAATGTTAGAAATCCCCAATTTGCAAATATACCAATAGTTGCCGAAAGTATCTTTATCGTGGATAATTTCTTTGCAAATTATTCAATCCCTCATAACTATGAGAAACGATAAATCTCATTTGGCGTTCGATTGAAGAAAAATGATAATGTTGATGCTTGACAAACTTTTCGCTTATGCGGGACATTGACGCATTCGGGTAAAAATAATATCCCTCGCTACTCCAAGGATGAAAAGTGGTGGGTTGTTCCTCTCCTTCGAGTGGACCTTATATCGCAGCTCAAATGTACTCCCAGCCAATCTCGCGAATTATCGTCCTTGGGAATTTAAGTGGCCTGAGAAGACAAAAGAGGTATATACATATCATTCATTTTAGATTTGCTTTGCTATGTCTTCCATTTCTTTCCTTCATTAACTTTTTAGAAAAATTTTAGGTAATCAGAATGAGAAAGAAATATAAAGAGGATCCTCAGCCAAATATCCTGGCGATACTTCGATCACTCACGGATGAAGTAAGAAACATTTTCTTTTGTTATTTTAAACAATATTGTTGCCTCTGTTTCTTATCTTTATTCGTGTGTGAAGATTGGTGTTGAAGAAGAAGAAACCCAAGAATCAGATGAAGAAGAAGAACCAGCAAAGAAATAACTTCTCTTTCTTCTTTGATTTCTTGTAATATCTGTATACATATATCTTTAACTATTGAATGTAAATTTCAACTTTTGCTCCCTTTGTTCAGATATATTAATCAAACAACCCTTCTTTATAATTATAACTTCACGCTTGCCTCTGCCTCTGTTCATAAGATATAATCAACTTTGCGAGTTAAATAATATAATCATTCTCGCGAGATATATATATCATTTTATTTTTTTTTATTTTTTATTTTTTTTTTGAAGAATGACCCCGCGACAAGATCGCAAGATATCTTTATGGATTAAGAAATCTATTGATCTTGCCTTATCATTATTTGTGTGGTCTTATTATGCCTTCCTAATTAAAGGTCTTATTTTGCCACCCCTTATTGCGACAAGGTCGCATGACGTCTTTACATTTTCATGTAATGACCCATTGATCTTGTCTTATCGTTTCTTAAGTATTTTTGCCTCTGCGGGATATTGTATTTGCGACAATATGACAGTTTAAATGTTCTTGCGACCATAAAATCCCATGACATTGTCGTCTTTGCGACGAAATCGCGGGGACGTTCTTACACTTTCATGTAAAAACCCATTGATCTCGTCTTACCCTCGCGCTAATATTATTGCCTCTGCAGGATCATTGCACAAATATGACAAGCCTAAATTCTCTTGCGAGAATAAAGCCTCATGACATTTGCGTCTTTTGACACTTATCAGCTCCCTAATGGAGGGTGCCGCCCTTATCTTCTCCCTGGTTGCCCCTTCAAGGAGGCGTACATCGGCCATACAAGACTAGCTCCTCCCATCCGGTCTTAACAACAACCAGTTTGTTTCGCAGCCTCTTATCCCTTATACCTATATGGTTTATGGTTACGAGACTGCACCCTAAGTGGAGTTTTCTTCGGGCCGAGTGCAGCATGTGCCAAGACTTGTCAAGAGTGGTAAGGAAGTTCCATGCTCCCCGCACTCTTGACTCAACCGTGTACCTCGGCGCCTTGGTCATACACTGACTCCTTGGGAAAGACCCTCGGGCGTCCAACCAGGGTATAACCTTATATATATAGTTGGAAATCCAAGGCATCTCCCCCGGATAGGCTTTCATGGACCCCAAATTTCCATGACCCAGGTTTCAGGAGCGGTGTAACCTTCCACCTGAGCCATGTTAAGAGATACCCCCTTATATGACGTACTTTAGGTCTTACATTTGCCTCTTGCGAAATATCATTCGCGAACTAGGGTGTACGCCATAAAGGTTTGTCCCATTCACTCATTCATTCATTTTATCAATTTATTCAATTATTTGTCTGCGAAGGTATCGCAAAATCTCATTTCCAATAGATTTGAATACATTCTTCATGGCGAGATTCTCGCACAATGTTTCCACAACCATCATCTCTGCTTCTCATCCTTATCATGCTTTCATCACTAAATTGTTATCTTTTCTCACAATTATTCATTTTTTGCACCTTTTATTCTTACTTCCTTCTGCTTCCGCATCATTCCACCATTTCAATGTCTCCTTTGCATCATGATACTCAGTTATTTTTGTGCAGTCACTTCGCAGCATCTCTTCTTCTTTTGTTTCTATGGCATCTACCATTAATCTTTCTTTTCTTTGTTCATCCTGTACATTCTTCCTCCAACCTTTCTTTTTTGCTGTTCTCTCTTCGCAATTTTCTACATCCACCTCATAACACTTTTGCCCCTCTGTCCAATCTCCTTTTATAATCCCAACACCGCTAGGATGTGGAAATTTTATGCACTGATGGTATGTCGAAGCTATTCCCAGAATTTCATGAAGCCATGGTCTTCCAATCAATGCATTGTAAGGAGATTCCACATCAACTACACAAAACAAAATATCAGTTGATAACCCCTGCAAGGGTATCCTCATGTGCACTTCTCCTTTGGGCTTGTTCGCGGTACCATTGAAGCCATATATTTTGTATGTTGAAGGAATCAAGTCTTCATCTCTCCCTCCCATAGTTTTGTAAGTATGGTAGAAAAGAATGTTAGATTGAATCGCGATGTCGATCAATATTCTATTGATTGCCCAACAAGTTTCCGCTTCATCATCTTCGCCATCAATTGGTTTTGGATTAATTTCCAGCTTCACAACCAGGTGGACTATCATGTACTTCTCTTCCTTTGGGTACTTCTTGACCGAGAAAAGAAATAATCTGCAATTGCCACTCTTTTAGCTGCGATGTCTTCGCAACACTCATCACTTCTTTATCATCGGCATCCCTCGCGAAAACTCTACTAAGTACGGTGTCATGAAAATCTTCAATAGTGCGGTATGAGTGGACAATGGAGTTGCAAAACAAATTTTTAGCCTTTGTCCCAACTTCTATAACAAATGTTTCTTTTCCCTTCGCCGGTGGGGGTGGTAAATGTTGAACTTTCTCTTCTTCCTTTAAAAAGTGATTTAACTTTCCACGATCAATCATTCTTAGGATAATTCTCTTGATGTTTAGGTCATTTGTTAGGTGCCCATGAAAGCGATGGTAAGAACAGAACTCATGACTTCTATCTCCGGTGGTGGCTCACTTCCCATGTTCCATGGTGCTGGTATATTTTCCATCAAAAGTATTGCTTCCCATATCTTTTCCACACTTTGGCATTCAATGGCGGCATTTTAATTTCCTCCCACACTACTCTGCGACTTGTTTGTCCTCTATGATAATTCTGCCTCTGGCCTCCATAAGTCTCTTGCGAATTATACCTTTGACCTCCATAGGTTTCTTGTGGTTGATCAAGTCTTTGAATTTTATTGTTTCCGCCACGGTTGTAGAAATTTCTTTCTCTTTCGAACTCTTCTTGATCACGACTTCCCATAGCTACTAACTTTGGTTCTATATCAACTGCTTTTCTTTCTTGTTGACCTTGCGATGTGCTCGCCACTGTGTGTACTAATTGAGGTAATAAACTTCCATTCGCAACATTAGAATTTGTGTTCGCCACTGGGTAAGATTCCATCTCGTTCTGTCTTTCTTCTAAAGCAATATATTCCTCCTGGAGTTCTCGTAATTCAGTCATTGTAATTGTATTCTTAACTCTGAAAACCTGAACATATAATAGATTGGTTGCGAACATAGCATTTATGAACGACAGTATGAGGTATCTTTCATCTACCCTGCCGGCCATCTCGCTGCACATTGTCTTCCATCTGACAGTTAAATGTCTCAAACTCTCACCAACTCTTTGTTTCAGTCCAAATACATCTTCAATGCCAGGTCGCGAAGAGTTGTTACTTATATACGCCCCCGGAATATAGCACAGTAAATGATTGAATGATGTGATCGTATTCCTTGGTAAACCCTCAAACCATTTCAATGCTTCTCTGTTAAACTTGACGCAAAATATTTGCATAATATAGCGTCATGGTTTTCCCATTGTAGCATACATCTCACATAAGCTTTGATGTGTTGTCTTGCACAAGTGGATCCATCAAAAATCTTTGTTAACGTAAGTTGCATTTTGGGGTATTCCTCCTAACTGCACTTCTAATGTAAAAGGATTTTTCGCACCTCCGCGATAGCTTCATCTAACCGCCTTCTCCCTCCTCCTTCTCTTCCGTTGTTCAATATTCCTCTCATCTCTGCCAATTCTCGCAGAATTTGTTCATTTGCCTCGAATCCGAATTGATCGGTCTCTTTAATTCTCGCTTCTCTCTTTCTTCGTTCGTGTCTACTTTTTGTATTCTTTCGTATTTTTCGTTAATGTCTCCATCATTGCGATTTCGCTCACGCCTCCTCTCTCGATTATCATGGTTATTCTGCGGGATCGCTTCTTCTAATTCCCGATTTTCCATTTCGCTCTCAATCTCTCTCTCTCGCGAGCTAGACGTGCTTGCTCAATGTAATGCTTTTCAATATCATCTTCAATTTCTTTTTGTTTCCTTTGAGTTTCTCTCCCATGTAGTGTTCTTCTTCTTTCCTCCCCGATTTTCTTCATTAATTGGGTTATTCTGCTTTCTCGAGGTTGCCTATCTTCTTGATTTCCATCATCGTGATTGTTTACCAAAATATAACGATTTTCTATTAGTTCTCTCTCTTCGCGATCTCCTTCGCCATGACTTAACTCTCTTTCCAAATTTTCTTCATTAATGTTTTCTACAGGCAATGTTCTCCTCCCATTTTCTCTACTCGATACTGATCTCGATCTGTTTCTACTTCTTGACCTTCTGTTTTGCAGCCTCCTATTTTCCATCCTCAATTCGTGGTTTTGCCTTGTCAGGTTCGCGCGTTCTTATGCTTCTAACCGCCTTTCTTCGTGTATTGTCTGTCTCGGCGCTTCTAATGCCGCGATTTCTTCGTTTCCACGAATTGTTTCTCCCATCTCTTCTCGATTTCTCTCTTCCCCGTCTATCATTCATCAATTGTTGTATTTCTTCTCTTTCTTCCGTAGAATCTGATCTCCATGTATGCACGCTCACTCTATCATAATCGATTACTCTGTTTAGTGCTGGTTGAATTGGTGGTTGTGTTGATGGTTGAATTGGTGGTTGTGTTGATGGTTGAATTGGATCTTCTTCTCCATTTCTTGCATCTATCCTTGATGGTCTACCTACTTCATTTCTTCTTTCTCCCACTAATCTTCCACTTCTTCTTACGATCGTTGGTAGTTCTGATGCATTCTTTCTCCTAGCCATTTCTCAATTTTGGTAATTTGTTAAAAAAAAAAAAATATTCAAGATTTCTTTTTTGTTATCCCTAATAATTCACAAGGTTGATCTTCTTCAATCCCTGTTTCTAGCGCATATGTAGTTGCAGGATTTCCCACACTACACCCCTCACTCAAATCTGCTAAATCAACTCATTTGAAGATGAAGAATGATATGTTTATTAATTGTTTTCTTGAAAGATTTACAAAGAAATATAGAACAAAGCTAAAGAAATTACAATCACCCTTAACTTTCTCTTTCCTAATGACTTGTTTCACAATTCAAAAGACCTCTCCCCCTCAACAGACTTACTCGACCCTTTATATAGGGTATTACATAGTGGATGACAGCTATACTGTCCCTTATTTTCGGAAACGTCTCGCGAATGATCGCGAATGTACAACTGTTCGCCTTCGCGTCACTCTTAAATCTCGCCAAGTCTTCATACTTTCCTCATGTTCTAACTGTCGTCATCTATTACGTCATTTATTTACCTCCATGCGACTCCTTCGCGACGCGGTCGTTTATTAATCTCGCGAAGTATTGCTGTCGCGATATTCTGGTCCTACAACACTCTAGCAAGTTCATATTGCTCAACCCTCAGATAATTAATGCTCCTAGATAGGAAGCCCTGCAAGTATAGAGCCATCAGTTAATTATCTCTAATCGCCTGAATATCCAGCAATATTCTACGATTCTTCGTTATATTTCGTCACTTCAATTCGTGGTTCTTCCCAGTAGAATTCCACGGGTTAGTGATAAATATTCAACGAGACAGGCATCTGAGCATCGAATAAAGCCCTGACTAAAATGGTGCAAGTGTACTTAACAATAATGCACAGACCAGCATTTGAATGCGCAAACGAGCATTTCAAAAATATGAATGAACGATGAACCTATGCAAAATAGGAAGGAAAAAAAATAATAATAAAATATTAGCAAAGGCGCCAGGGGACTGGGCTCATCAGTTGGCTGGTCATGCCGTGACCAGTCCCGCGCCCAATTTTATATTTTGTCATATTTTATTATTTTCCCTTGATCTCGTGAAAAATTCTCTCGTTCGAGCTAATCTCCTTCGTTTCAAGGAAATTCTCTAATCTCATGATTTTATCAAAGAAATAATAAAATTAGGGAAAGGTGTCGCGGGACCGAGCACCAGCCGGCCGGTCATGCTCTAGCCGTGGCCGGTCCCACACCTCACGTCCGCATTATTTTATTATTTCTCTCAAATTATGAAAATTCCTTGATTTTATGAATTTTCCCTAAAACCATGAAAATTCCCTAATTTTATGAATTTTCTCTAAAATCATGAAAATTATTATAAAATTAGGAAAACTCGTGGGACCAGGCTCTAGCCGGTCGACCATGCCCTAGCCGGTCCCACACGCCTATTATTTTATTATTGTTTGTTGTTTTAGTTTCCTGATTCCATGAAAACTCCCTGATTTCAACAAAATACCTTGATTTTAACAAATCTCTCTGATTTTATGAAAATTTCCTAAAATCATGAAAATTACATAAAATTGGGAAGAGTGCTCCGGGACCGTGCCCATTGGCCGTCCGGCCATGCCTTGGCCATTGCCGGTCCCACACTCCACCATTCCCTATTTTATTATTATTTTATCTCTCTCATCTCATGGAAATTCCCTAATTTCAGAATACTCTCAAGTTTCATGGAATTTCCCTCAAATCAGAGAAAATACATAAAATCACATAAAACTGGGAAAGTGGGGGACCGTGCTTGTTAACCGGCCGGCCATGCCCTAGCTGTGGTCGGTCCCACACCTTGCAATTCTCTGTTTTATTTATTATGTTTCATCATCTCATGTATTTTTCCTAATTTCAACAAAACCCTGGATTTTGCATATTTTCTCAGAATGTTGCTCAAACGCGCACCAGAAAATATCAAAACTCTCAGGACTGAGACAAGAACGTCATGGTGACACGGGCACATCCCCTTGACCGACCAAGGGTGACCCTAGGGCTTGCAAACAGCCGGTCCCACATATTTTAATGATTTTAACCTAATTTGCTCAGTTGCTCATATTAGGTTCAAACTTCTTTCAAACAATTAAGAGTTTGCTTGAACGACCATCCATTGGTCCCACGGCCACCAAGAACCGGTCTCGTGACCTCTTGTTCGGTTCCTCATCTCTTCATGGCTAGGTTTTATTATCTGTCGCTCACACGAGCATTATTTCAAAAAAATGATTAAACCAATATTTAATCATTCTTTCACCAACTGGTCCTCAAGAAACTTTGGTACTTTGCTCATTCGAGTATTTGGGCGTTACATGGTGGATTCGTCATCCCATGTAGCCGGTCCCTGCTTCACTTTGCAGATTGATTTGCAATAAATCATCATTTCAGTAAAATTAGGGTTTTAAATCTAGAGCTCTGCAGAAACATGATTCTGAGCAGATTCAAATACTCGGATAATTTTATGTTGATTCCATGATCAATATTTTTATTTATTTTACTCGACCCAGCAATCAGTATCTTAAATTAATATTTATCTTGGTCCTGCTACCAACAATTCATCAAACGAACAATATTTGCTCAAACCGGCAATATTTGCTCAAACTAGCAATATTCCTCAGACTAGAAATATTTGCTCGAACCAGCAATATTTGCTCAGATTCAAGAATATTGGTTCAACTATCAATATTATTCGACAATTGACAACACACGGTTTGCTCGTCTTAGGTAATCAACATAATAATACCTCGTCTCAAGAGACATATTTGATTCATGAATTTGAGAACATTTGCAAAACATGTTCAATTCAACAATACATGGACTCATCGTCCCACAAAGTCAGCAACTGACTCCACAATCACGAGATATCAATCGTGTTACATGGGGGGATATTAACTAGGGTTTTGGTCTGGCGGTCTACGGCACGTGTGTTCACCCACGATGAGAATGTGAGCAAGTCGTGCAATCAGTTAGAAGAGTCAGCAAAGTAGTGGGTGAAGACATCCCGGAAATAATGAAGACATCCCGGAAATAATTCCGGCCTCAAACACTGGCGGTGGTGATATTACTCCTCCTCACGCTAACACAGAAGGTCATCCTCTGTTCGGCCGACACCCTGAGGAAGTCAGAGGAAACCCACCACCCACCACTGCCGATCTCATCAAAGTTCAAGAGACTCTTGCAAAAAATCAGACCGATATGGCTATGGCACAGATTGAGCTATTTAATCAGCTGAAGGCTCTCACTGATACAATGTCAGAGAAAACTCAAGAAAAAGGGAAAGAGAATGAGAAATCCTCAGATGCTGATCCTGAGGTAATTCCAATTCATACAGTGGATGATGACGAAGTCCGCAAAGCTGCAGACGATTCATCAGCAAAAGAATCATCAAATTTCATTACTCGGGAAGATTTGGAGCGTCTTCTGGAGAACCATGGAAAGGACAAGATATCACATGTCCATCGTCACCATCCTCCTTATCCCGCCGCTACGCAAAGGATCCCTCTTCCGAAAGGTTATACTTCTCCAACTTTTACTCTGTATGATGGAACCGGCAATGCTCGAGAACATGTCTCTCGTTTCCTCGAAGCCTTAGGAGAGCATGAACACAATCACGTTGTTCGTCTCAAGGAATTTTCAAAATATTTGAAAGGCATGGCATACACCTGGTACAACAACATCGCACCAAGGACTATTAATAATTGGGGAGAAATTATTAATGCCTTCTACAGAAAGTACTTCTTCGTGTCAGAGCAAGTCACTCTCTCCGATCTTGGAAGAATGTTTCAGAGGGTCAGTGAAAACCCCAATGATTACGTGAAGGGATTCAGAGTCCAGGCCTTGGATTGTCATGACCCAAATGTCACGGAGCAACAGCTGGTAGATTTGTGCATCAATGGCATGCTCCCGGTCTATAGGGCTCTACTGGAAAATCTTCGATTCCAGACTTTCTCAGAGCTTCATGAAGCCACAAAGAGATCGGCAACCACTGCACCTGCTCTATTGGAAAGAGCAAAACCTACAAAGACTGAAGAATCGCGAGATACTCGAGGAAGCAGATGTCTGATCAACAAGCAATACAACCTGCAACCCTCCACAAACGCTGTTGCAGAAGGGAGCAAGCGCAAGGCTGAAACGCCGAACAAGCATACTTCAGCTCCTCCAAAGACGCAAAAGAAGGACAAACCGAGGCACGGGCTCTGGCCCAGCATCTGAGGCTCTCGATCAAGATGCACTGACTTTCCTCTCCCCATTGGAGAAGTGCTCGAACTATTAGATGCCTGGACCCAAGATGGTGCAATCAAATTGCCATATGTCAGGAGAGACCCAACTGAGGAAGACATGGAAAATCCTCGTTACTGCCGCTTCCACAGGTTCGTCAATCATCCCACAAGTAGCTGCAAAGTCTTGAAACGCATATTCAGAGAAAAGGTTGAGTCAGGAGAACTTAATCTGGGGGCTGAAGGAGTGCACAGAGATCCCTCCCGGTCAGGACCTTCTCCATTTCTGAAGCACCAGTCAAAGAAGTAGTTCAGTCATTGATAGAGCATGTCTATGAATTACTCCATCGAAAGCGCAAAGAGGAGACATGTTCACGGCTTTGAACCACATAGTGTCTTGAAAACGCCTATTGATTCCGGAAGTACCTCCTGAACCTTCAGCCACTGACAAAAAAATGTATGACTGGGGACTGCTCACCGCAGTGCATATTAAAGGAAATGAATTCAGGAGGGCATTTATTGATGTCGGTACCGCCATCAACATCCTTCCTTGGAAAACTCTCGGAGCCGCTGGCATTACTCGACAAGAAGCTACTCATGCTCCCATGGCAATCAGGGATCACAAAGGAACTTCCAGAGATGCATATGGCTACATCAATCTCAAAGTTATAGAAAACTCAGTCTGCACTGAGACTAAGTTTTACATAATTCGAGAAGACCCGAGATATGACATGATTCTTGGACGAACTTGGATCCACGCTGGAAAGAAAACTCCAACACCTTCAACATGTCATGCTGTTGCAAAAAGCTCTGACTCAGAAGAAATGGAGGATACTCCGTCATTTGAGCACTTGGAAGAAGTTAAAGCTTTGACGGAACTCACACGAAAGCTTTGGAGAAAGTGCACATTCTTTCATCAAGAGGTTCCGTACTCGGGCAAGTTTTATTCCTCTTCATGCACCAATAATACCAATGTTGAAACATACTCGCAGTGGTCCGGGGACTTCTCCCTGCTAACAACTTAGCAATTACGAAAAGCTACGAGTGGATAGTCTCACCTCAGCAGTATTACACCAAATGGTTACGCTCATAGCATCTCCATGTTGATCATTCTATCAAGAGGTTTATTGCTGAAGACATGGCTAAGCACGATAGACAATATGCTGGATACTCTCCTCTACACGAGTGTCCATACGTGCCACAACCATGGAATCAACAAAAAATATTCAAGGCGCGAACTACTAAGCCCAAAAAATTCAAGGAAGGGGATTTGGTTCTTAAGGCGACTAAACGAGATCTCCATTCTGCAAGGAGCTCTAATTGGGAAGGACCATTTATGGTTGCTAGGTCCATAACTGGAGGATACTACAAATTGATCAACACAGATGGCAGAACCCTGCCAGTAATTCACGAGAATTGGCTTAAGGCATTTGTCTGAAATTATTGGGTATTCGAGGTACTGGACGTCTGAGCACTCATGACGTCTGGATTTGGCATTTAGGATTTTCTTTCATTGTATTTCAATTCCTCCAAAATGTTTGCAATCCTTGCAATCAGTATTTGAATTCAGCAATTTATCAAAATTCAGTTCATTTTACTTTAAAGAAAATCGCTATCAAATCCAAAAGAAAATCCTCAATCATCTACCAACCCAAAGTTAGCCAATATCAAGACCCAAATAAAAACCTCACATCTCTCAGAAGTTCAGAAGTTCAGATTATGAAAAGAAAATCAGCAAAAAAGGATTTTTGCGCCTCTGCATCCTTCAAGACTGAATCCACCACGACCTAAAGCTAAGGCATTTCCTAATCGGGTTATATTTTTGGTTCTTTCCAGGGAAGAACACCCTAATATAGTCTTGCTAATCTCACACACTCCCCCTAGTATGGAGTGTCTTCTTCTGATACACTCCATCACAGGGTCATGTGCTCAAAGAGCTAAATCATTCTAACCATGAAGCATGACAAAAACTATAACAAGAAGATGAATTCATTAGCATAAGAACAGGGGTTTCAACAATACCCTGAGAATTAAAATTAAAACATAACAAGACACAAATTAAGACTAATTGACAGCTCTGGCTAGTCCAGGCGTAACCCTAACACTCAGTTTCTTCTTCTATTTATACATGCCAATAAATTCCCAAAACTCTCAAACCCTAATTCTCAAAATCAAAATTAAATATTAAAATAAACCCATACCCTCTACTCTCTGAATCGCCTCTCCTCCTTTGTCAATCCTGGCTCTAAACTCTATCTTTGGGGTTGGTGAAAACCTAGCTTCACTCGTCTCAGTCCTAGCTTCTACCATAATCTAGAAGCTATAGATGGAGAAGTGTGAAACAAGGGTGGCGAAGGTGGTGCGATGATAGTTGTTGGGATGATGGTGACGGGAGAGGTGGTGGCGGAGTGGGTCATGGCGGGAAGACGGTCGGGGAGAGGAGTTGCAGAGGGGGGGGAGAAGAAAGAAGAAGAAGATGAAAATAGGGTTAGGTTGATGGGTTTTGTCGATGGTGTAGGTATAGGCAACTAGGGTGTGAGGCGGGCAAAGAAGGAACGATGGGAAGGATGCGGCGAGCGTTGGATCGTGGGGAAGAAATCTCAACGGCTCGGGAAGGTAAGCGGTTTTGGCTTGATCTAGTGTTGGCGGGAACAGCTATCTTCGATGCACGCGGTTGGAGCGGCGTCGGATCTAGGATAGATCGAATCTAACGGCTGAATGAGACGGACTCGGATCCGGTCGTGGGTAGCTTTAGCCCATGTCTTCCTTGTTGGGTTGCAAGCGATTTCGCGCGGCTTTGGCTATCTCTGCTCCATAGATGCTCGACTCCACTTCTTCGCTCTTTTGGCTCCTTGATTTCTCCGAGCTTTATTTATTACCTAAAAACACAAAATTAATTAATACAAATATTTATTCTTGAAAACAAGGAAAACACGAGAATGCAGGATAATATATGATTTATAAGCGCAAAAGATGAGTAAAATGCCAATAAAAAGGTGTATAAATATGCACTATTTAGCACTCATCAAATACCCCAAACCTGAATTTTACTTGTCCTCAAGTGAAACAAAATGACGAAATCCTAACTATACCCCTGTCGCAGTCTCTCGAATGCATTTAGCATATGCACTAAGCCTTTAAACCCCTAGGTGTCCCTAGTGGACGAGTTGTAGTCTCGTGAGGGTTTTACAAGAGGTGTACCCACAAAACCTTCTCCAACTTGAGTGTAAAAGAGTCTCAAGCCTCCAAGAAGCTATGAGGACATAGAGTTTCGCATGCTAGTAACAGAAGTTAGAACTATCGAAGAACGCATTCTCATCCTTAAGTCTTGAGCGAGAAGTAACCATACCATATGAAAGAATTCGGATTCGATTGTGATCATAAGTCTCAACTTCTGCCTCACCATTAGGGTTTTATGATAATTGCACTCAAAAAGATCGCTTTTTAGTCTCTCATGTGTGCGGGCGGGAGTAAAGAGAGAAATCCTGCACACGTTGTAGGTAAGAAGGATAACCTTCCGAAATAAAATCTGGAGACTCCACAGAAATGTGGACGAAAAGAATCTTTTTCTGATGATCTCTAAGAAAGGAAAATCAACCATTAGCAAGGGTGGGAGTACTCACTCTCTTCTCACCCGATCGGCAACTAACATCACTCTCTCATAAGAAACCATAGAAACGTCTTCAATCTTCGGTCTTCAACTATTGATGACGAACTTCTGAACTTTACAAAAACTTGATGATAATAATTTTTTTTTTTTTTTTTTTTTTTTTTTTTTTTTTTTTATAAAACGATAAACTCAATTTTTCACAAACTTCATTAATTCTCATCTTATTTTCTTTTCTTTGTTGCACATAAACCTTGGACTATATCAATTTTTCTTTCAATATTCGATTACATTCTCAGGTTCTTGACGATGATGTGTTTCTATGGGTCTTGGCTTGATTGAGAGAGAGAGAGATGCTAACTGCAAATCGATATTTAGAAGGAGTTTTCATCTTTAGACGTCACCCTCATGATTGACTAATTAGCACTCAAGAGATCAAAAGTAGTCTTTGAAAGTGGTGCGAAGTTGGGTAGCTCACCATTCCTACCGGAATTGACGTACGGTGACACACACTCTAAAAGCTTTTCTAGAAAGTCACAAAGAGTGAAGGTCGGTACCTCGCTTGATGTAAAATGGGTAGTCTCCACTATGGGTGATCACAATTCTACTCTGAATATCTAAACAAGACCTAATTAGCCCTCCGGTATGGTTAAATCCAACTTTAACGCTCTAATCAACTAAGGAACCCGATTGTGTTCTCCGGTACTTCCAAGTTCTGTTATTTCGGTCAGATTCTCTATGTAAACATAGCTAAAAGCATGCTAGTGACTCTAAAATCTCTAAGAGTTGGAGGTTTTTATTTGCAAAAAGTTTTGAATTTTTTTTTTTTTTTTTTTTTTTTTTTTTTTTTGGTAAAAATAAAAGATTAAAAAAGACTAAAAACTCTAAATGCAAATCACACCCCAAACCTAAATCAAACATTGTCCTCAATGTGTCAACGAGATAGGAAAAATTAAAGCAGTCACATACCATGAGAACTATCTTTGAAAAGATAAAGGGAAGAGATTACGGTATGTCGGCGAGAGCAAGGTTGAGCTTCATTCGTCAAGGCAAAATCCAACATTCTCGGTGGTGATTATATATCGGATTAGCATAATATATGTGCAAGAAGACTCAACCGAATCAAGAAAAGAAAAATTTAACAAGTCCTCTTGGATTATATACAAAAATTCACCAGTAAACTAACAATCTAAAAGAGTTGAGGATCAACCCAATAGACGATATGTACACACATTAACACCTTACACAAATATAATATGAGAGTGCACGTAAGACGCAAATGGGAATGAGTTTCCCCCAAACCTAAACTTGTGAACGGGTGTGTTTGTGAGAACAAAATCTTGCAATTTTAAAGGTACATCATGCAAAAGGTCTAACTCAAAATGAGTTTTGCTAATTACAAAAAGCAGACATACATATTCCAACTGTGGCTCCTTAAGAGTGTTATACTTTGATGCAAAATAGTCCAAGAGGACTTGGGAAGCACAAAGCTCTAGGCCTAAGTTAGGCATTTTTAGAAAAGTTGGTTTTGCAATTTTGTGACAAACTACACCTAGGTTTGGTGGAGGAGTATCAATTTGTGACTCGGAGAGAGGTTAGGTACATCTAAGTTGTGTTCATGTATAAAATCATTTGCACCGTCACACTCTTTCCTAAGGTCAGAGTGGGTAAATCATGGTCATTTTCACGGGGCAATTCATCGGGTTCCACATCAAATTCATCGAGGAGGCAACATATTGTGACATGGGCGGGAATCGGACACGAAATAATATTATGATCCAAAAGAACATTAGTGTCAACGAGAAGATTCATCCTTTCCTAAGTCACAAACAAGTTGTGAAGCATGCTCACATTCACCGAAGAATTTCACAAAACTAAGCTCATAGTTAAGATCACATTTATGAATGTTAGAAGAAGTATCATTCATAAGGTTCTGAAGAGACGCCTAACGTCCTCTCGAACCAAAAGATTCCATCATATTTTCGGCATGCACATGCTCTTCTAACGTATCATGTTCATCATCATCATCGTCATAGAAATGCATTTCCTTATTAAAAATCATAGTATTTCTAGTCCCATCATTTGAAAACGAGGTTCATATGCAATATCAATTGCACGAGTAAGACTAGGCATACTATTTTCATTATGGGTGATAAACATTTCATTTTGAAAGTCCTCCCTTTCCTCATTTAGTGCATTCTGATTTGACTCAATTTGAGTTCTAAGCTCATGATCCTTTGGTCAAGGTTTTGAATCAATTCTAGAATTTCATTATGTGGTTCAATGAAAGGAGAGTTTTCAAAAGTAGGAAATTCATAATCAATGCTATATGGTTTATCATGCAATACACTCTAGCATTATTTTGTTCGATGAGTCTAAGATTTTCCTCCACAGATTGAGAAGTACAAAATTGTTCATCTCCCCACTGTGGTGAATGATGTATGTGATCATAATGATTAGGGTATGTGAGTTCGGGGCCCTGAGAAGGCCCATATAATTCCCTAAAGTCACTATGGTATGTGGGGTGTTCATCCTGTGAAAGGTGCCCGTAAGCAAGCTCTCTAAGGGATTTGGTTCCATCCCCAGATGCAGACCAATATCCTGACATGATTTGGCACTCAAATTGAACTCAAAGCCCAGATGAAGTGGACTAAGTTTGGTTTATTGGGTTTTGGTTTGTTGGGTTTCATTTGGTTTGTGTGGGAAAGTTTGGTTTATGTGGGAAGCCCAAATTGTTGTGGGCTCAATTTGGTTTTGATGGGCTTAGTTTGGTTGCAACCCAAAGTGTTTGCAAAACTTAGGTTGAGTTAGCCAAGTGAAAGTGTTTTAGCCCAACAGTTAAATGGCCCAGATTGGTTGTATGTTAACAGCCCAGGTTTGGTTTTTGTTAAGTGGGCTAGCTGTGTGTAGAGCCCAGGTTGTGTTAGCCCAGGTGAATTGGGCTAAAGTTTGTTTGCAACCCAGGTTTGGTTCAATGAGCCCAACTGGTGTGGTCAGTCAGCCCAGATTATGTTGAGTTGGGCTCAGCCCAGAATTGGATTTTCTCTTAAGCAGCCCAGGTTTATGACAGCCCAGCAGTTGGGTTTAGCTGAAACAGCTCAGATTTGTGGGCTGAGAATTTAGCTGGCAAGTTTAGCAGCCCATGTTTGATTCAGGCTTATGTGGGCTTGCTGTTAATGATTTGTTTTAGCCCAGCTGTGAAAGCTTAGCCCAGCAGTTGGGTTGAAGGCAAATTGCCAGGCCAGTGGTGAGCAAGTTTGCAGGCCACAAGAAGTGCATTGGTGCGAGTTGGCAACTCGCCACCGGGCCACAATGCACGCCTCTGGCAATGCACAATCACGGCTCAAGCACAAGGTTATGTGCTCAATTTGGTCGAGCCAAGTTGCAACAAAGCCCCACAGCTTCGGGGGTCGGGGTTGCACGGAGTTAATGCTCGGGGCTTGGCTCAACAGGGGTCAACATGGTAAGGTTTAACCGCACCAACAGGGCATACAAGTACAAAGCTAACAATACACAGGTGCACTAGTTCTCACACGTGAATGCTCATAAATTGCAGGGATGGGTTCGTAGAAGCACAGATGCAACAGGATAGAGCATGCGCAGAATTAACAGAACAAAGCTCATACAAGGCTCGAATCAAGATCAAACATGCATAAGAGTTGAGCATCAATGGCACAGAGCATACCTGGGGTGTTCAGTGGCATACAGGGGACTAACCTCAAGAACTGGGTTTTGCCTCGTCTTTCTCCCTTTTGGCAAGCACAGCTAGCACAGCCAGCACAGCCAACTCAGCCAGCACCTGTGGGCTCAATAAACAATCTTAGTTCCCAAAAAATGAGCCACAGGATAATAGTGCTAACACAGGGGAAAGACAACAACTGTTATTCTTATTTGGACTGACAGGGAGATGTTGCAGGGCTAGTGAATATTGCAGCTAAGATACAGCTGGATGAAGAATTAAACTAACTAGATGCAAAGTACAATAACTAGCATGCAGCAGAGGATGCAAACTAATAAGAAATAATTAGTGAAGGCTTAAAAACAGATACTAAAGGACTAACAGCTTAAGATGCAAAACAGTGAAGATGCAAAAGAAAACAGATAAGTTACACTAATTCAGGGTTACAAGTGATACTACAGAGCAAGTATGTACAAGGCGAGTTGAAAAACAGTGAAAACAACAATGAAAGACTAAAAACAATGTAAAGCAACAATGCAAAGCAAAGGACTAAAAACAGCAAAACAGTGAGGTGCAAACAATGATGCAAACAATGATGAACTGAGATGCAAAACAAGGGAGAATAATTAAATTACACTAACAAAGAAAAAAAAATGATAATGCAGTGTGACTATTTACAGGGATGAAATGAACTCAGAAGAGACAAGCCAACAACCACAGGGCACACGCCAAGTCCCCGGCAGCGGCGCCAAAAACTTGGTAGGCCCGGAAAATTGTTTATATTACGGCCTACGGAATTACCGCAAGTGCACGGTGTCGTGATGTAGCACCGGCACGTGACGGGTCGAACCACGGAGACTTGTGGTGCCCTTATGTGATCTAAGCTTGCTAACTACTTGAGTTCTAACAAGTGATTGAGTTATAACAATGTTGTTTTGCCAAACTATTTGAGTTTGAAGTGAACCGAGCTAAGGTAATGAGGTAATACCGGGTGATGAATCCACCACCTGACCTAAAGCTAAGGCATTTCCTAATCAGGTTATATTTTTGGTTCTTTCCAGGGAAGAACACCTAATATAGTCTTGCTAATCTCACACACTCCCCCTAGTATGGAGTGTCTTCTTCAAGACACTCCATCACAGGTCATGTGCTCAAAGAGCTAAATCATTCTAACCATGAAGCATGACAAAAACTATAACAAGAAGATGAATTCATTAGCATAAGAACAGGGGTTTCAACAATACCACGAGAATTAAAATTAAAACATAACAAGACACAAATTAAGACTAATTGATGACTCTACGGCTAATCCAGGCGTAACCCAACACTCAGTTTCTTCTTCTATTTATACATGCCAATAAATTCCCAAAACTCTCAAACCCTAATTCTCAAAATCAAAATTAAATATTAAAATAAACCCATACCCTCTACTCTCTGAATCGCCTCTCCTCCTTTGTCAATCGCTCATCATGAACTCTATCTTTGGGGTTGGTGAAAACCTAGCTTCACTCGTCTCGGTCTAGCTTCTACCATAATCTAGAAGCTATAGATGGAGAAGTGTGAAACAAGGTGGCGAAGGTGGTACTTGATGATAGTTGTTGGGATGATGGTGACGAGGAGAGGTGGTGGCGGAGTGGGTGGTGGCAGAGACTAGTCGGGGAGAGGGAGTTGCGAGAGGTAGGGGAGAAGAAAGAGAAGAAGAAGATGAAAATAGGGTTAGGTTGATGGGTTTTGTCGATGGTGTAGGTATAGGCAACTAGGGTGTGAGGCGGGCACAGCAAGGAACGATGGGAAGGATGCAGCGAGCGTTGGATCGTGGGAAGAAATCTCAACGGCTCGGGAAGGTAAAAAGCGGTTTTGGCTTGATCTAGTGTTGAGCGGAACAATGCTATCTTCGATGCACGCGGTTGGAGCGAGCGTCGGATCTAGGATAGATCGAATCTACTGAATGAGACGGACTCGGATCCGGAGATCAACCTGCAAAGCCTCCTTCTCCTTGTTCAGCTCCTCAGTCAGCCTGACAATCTTGTCTTCCTTCTCCATCACAGCATCATTAGGAAAGGGTATGTTGTTCTCTCATGAGTCCTTGATAGCGTTCATTTGCTTACGAAGCCACTTTACATTGAAGCCAAGTCTTTCTGAATTCTCCAAGTTAAACTCCCAATCAAAGAGTATATCCGAGTCACGGTATTTCGGCCCTAGTGCATATATTACTTACAACGTGCAAGATAATACCTACTTGCATTGTTAAAGCATAAGCACGCCCAGGATTCCGGTCCACAATTATGTGACCAAACTTCTTCCATATTTTCTCGTACAAGCCTGCATACCCAATGGGAACGCTGAATCCACCTACTAGTTCATGATACGGGGGTGAAGCATCAAAGGGAGGATCAAAAGCAACTCCTGCACTTGGATATTCATGCACCACTATACGGTTCTCAATTACTGGAGCAGCTTCTACAATCGGGGCAACAATTTCTTCAGTATTCTCTACTTCGGTTTCTTCTATCACTGAAGCAGTAACAATCTGGATTTCCATGACTTCAGTGACAACCTTCTCATGGCCTTGAAGTGCATGGATGGTTGTATCTTCATCAACAACTCCATGGCAATTCGGGTTATCCTCATTGGTTTCAATATCCTCAACTTCGGTATTTGACACCTAATACGAAGATTACATGAGGTTAGAGTCGTTTAAGCATGAAACCAAGTGAGATTATAAAATACAGCATACAATCAATATCACATCATCAAAGTTCATCATTATACACTCAAGGCGCATGCAAATAGCATGAAAGTCATGGAGATACGTTTTACGGTAACCTCGTCTGAAAAACTGTACTCTACTATATGAACTGGGAGCAATCTATAAGGAATCTGAGGATGAGTTATATACCATTCTCTTTGTATGGATGTCCTCTATAAAGTTTACAAATTTCATAATAATTCGATGAACGAGCAAAGAGATGTGGTCAAAACATTGAGAAACATACCATCTGAAAAAGTTCTGAAAGTCTCCTGGAAGTTTACTGTTCCGCATTTTTCAGGCCCTGAACGTGCTCAAAACTTAAAAAGCTTCTTTGGAAAAGCTTGGAAATTTTCCAGGCTTGAATATTCATATGCAGATCATGAAAATCCGACTTCAAATGAAGGTTTTACGGTGTTTTTGCTAAAATACTGAGTTCTGAATTTTCTGACAGCGAAATTCGACCAAGTTTTTTCGTGTATACACATGGATTCTCATTCATTCACTCACAAATCAGAAATTTCATACTTCTATGAAAAGGTTATAAGATATGTACTTACTTGAGAAGTCTTCGAAGTGTTCAAAGAGTTGGGATTGCCCGTGTCGACATCAAGAGGTTCATCACTTTCGTTCGGTTCCGAATCTTTGGAATTTCCTTCGTCTCTATTCTTAGAGGAAGACCGAGTATCAGCACTCTCCACCTCCATGGAAACATCCTCCTGGACATATTCTCAAATAATTAGCATTTTTCACATGAAGCATTTATGCTTGGCTTTGAGGGAGAATACTCACGACATTTTCTTCTTCAACGCTCAGATCAGAGATTTTCTGCCCAGCAGCGGAGAATTGAAGACCATCAATACTAGACGGAGCAAAGTTCTATAACCAAATAACAAATATTGGTTTCGTGATCCTAGTAATACGGATAGAAAAAGTTACAGCGGAAAAGTGTCGATAACTCACCAAAGAAATAACCGGGGACTTTATGGTAATAGGCAACAACTTACAATTCTTGTTTCTGCCTTCTCCACCGTGAACAACTGCTTCTGCTTCTGAGAAATTCACTTCAAGACGAGGTCTCACAGCACGACCGTCCTACAGAAAAGAAATTAAGGTGATAATCAAAGGCAATTATTTCAATTTTATAAAGAATGTGTTAAAGATACATACTGGTGAACCTCCTGGAGATGTCTTTCGCTTATCACCACCAGAGATGGGTTTCAATCTGGGTCGAGAAGCAATCATATCAGCAGAAGGAGGTTCTTTCACCAAAGGTTGACTAACCCCTACAAAATCATGAAGACGTTTGAATTGCTGGTTCCAAAAATCAGTATAACCCGGAGTTACATACGTAATTCGGTCTGCACAAGGGAACCAATAAGAGCTTCTTTCGACATGGTACGGTCTAAACAAGTCTTAAGCTATTCCACTGATGGTTTTCTCCTCCGGAAAGTTGGAACGCATTGATCCATGCCCATCTGACGGGCTGCTCTATCAATGTTGTATTCCTCCACTAAAAAGTCTCCATATGTTGCTGCTATCAAATGACCTGGAGTACAGCTCAACATGAAGGATCTTTCTCCATCGCTCAAGTCAGCACCAGATTTCAAAGACATACTTTCTTCAGTATTGAAAGTTGTCAATTGGGAAATATAAGGTGGAATCAATACCCAGGGACGGAAGTTGAACTCAGACTCATTGTCTAATACATCAATGAAGCGCGTCTTGGACTGAATTTTCTTCGTAGACCAACGCATGATCCTGGCGTTATCCCTCTCAGAGAAAATACGTCGAGAATCACCAACAATCAACCCTTGCAAAATACTACGAGGAATAGGCGCATACTTCTCGAAGCGCTCCCACATCAAGGCTTGGAGGAACATCGTATTGGCGTAGCATTCAATCTTCATAAAGCCATTTGAAACACTGGAGTCTACGACCAGGGAATCCAGGTTAGAGTACAAAGAACCCAAGAATAAGCTACCTATGGGAAGTTGTTCACCCTGAGCCATCTTAATGGCAAAAGGGATTACAAATGGCTTTAACAAAGTCACGGCGTCTTCAAACACGTCCCTAGACAGCCATAAGCACAAAAAAGCAGCGATAGACAACATACCGTCCGGTTCGTTGAGAGGGACATCTCGTGGCCACCAGTGTGTCAACCAGTGAGCATAACAACCTTTGCCAAAAGCCTTGTTAATTCTCTCCATCTCAGCTGTTAAGATGTTGGAAACTGCTTTCTCCTCCGTGAAAAGCTCTTCAGGAAAATTACCTGTGATTGGAAGATGCAATAAAGCAACTACATCTTCCAAGGTAATGGCAAACTCTCCCCAACTACATATAAAGGTATGAGTCGGAATACACCAGCGAGAAAGAAGGGCCACAAGACCTCGCGCATCATGAAAGATGTACAAATCTCCAGATGCTTGAATATCCCTGACAACTTGTGCTTTATACAGCATAGCTCTAACACGAGGATATCCCAGCATGTGTCTTGACCATCCAGAAAAATTCTGTAAAGGGCGTCGAGAGAGCTTAAATTATATAATTGAAGCCTGGAAGAGCCCTCGTTCAAGACAAAACCGAACAACTGCTCGAGGAGTCACCAATTTCTTTTGAGTAACCGTCCTGGGGTTTATCAAAAGACGATATGATGGAGATCTGAGACGCTTTTCAGTTTCCTGAACCTCAAAAAATGCATCATCTATATTCGGAACATTCTTCATTCCAGTGTTTCGTCTTCCTCTCCGCCAACGGAAGTCTCATCCATGCATGCATCTTCTCTAGAGACATCATTGTCTATACATATTTCATCTCTGGAAGCATCATTAGCTTGGGAATCAGACATTCCTGCCAAGTAGTTTTAAAATTCACACAACATTTTGCTTCAGTCGTCTAAATATAAGCTTCAACAAGATGATGGAATCATGCAAATGGGAATACAACATCAACAAAAATGGTAATTCTTAACTCTTACCTCTTTACAATTCCACTAACAATAGTGATTGTGCCACAAGAGTTAACACTCCAAAATTAGTTCGTTCCTTGAAACTTGCAATGACGAACGAGGCTTTATTAATCTTCAAAACTGATTTTTCATAAAATCATAGACACAATTTTCATAGTATGAACATCCACAACTGAATTATGAAATTTACACCAAGACAATATTTCATCATAAATAAATTGTCAAAGTTTCAAGGTTACTCAGAACCCACGTTTCGATTTTACAAAGCAATAATTAATGTGAATTACTCACATAAATTCTCAAACTTTTATCTAATGAGAACAAACTCATGTGAATAAAATATGTCATCATATTTTGCATAATATGTCACGGCTGCATATATAAAAAAAAAAATCTCTAATTTTCCTTCGTACGAGCATTATTCTCTAAAACGAGGTTTATTTCGGTTTTGTGAAAGCTCACGCCTTTTAAGATAAAGTTTTGGTTTCCATGAAAGCTCATAAATAAAATTTTATCACTGGACACGGTTAGGGATTGTTGCTTTGCAGTTTCTTAAACTAACGATCGAACGAACATACGTTTAATAAAATAAGGGTTTTTCTACAAAACTCACGCTAATATATACACATGTATAGAATTTCAACATGAACAACTCATAAAATCAGCAAAAAAAAAAAAAAAAAAAAAAATGAAAGCGCCGATTGCGTGCACAGTCGGTGCCGTTGGTTTTGTCGAGGAAATTGGCCGGACGGTGCTAGATCCGGTCGGACGGACGGTGGCGCTCCGGCGAAAATCTTCCCTGCTCCTGCTAAGCACGGACGTGAAGGTGATGGGAGGATGAAGAAGATGGTGGTCGTGTGGGAATAATAAAAAAAGAAAAGGGAATTAATTCCTTTTATATCAAATTTTACTTCCAAAACCTAATTCCATAAGGATTTCCTTTTTGGGCCCGACCCTTGAATCCTAAACCGACCAAGGTTCCACTGCTATTTCCAAAGTTTTCAATTGTCGCTTCTGAAAATGAGATGCTCATAAATGGTTTCCATGAAAGCTCATAAATAAAATTTTATCACTGGACACAGGTCTATTTCCAAAGAAAAATTTCTCTCAAGTTAGGGATTGTTGCTAGTTTCTTAAACTAACGATCGAACGAACATACGTTTAATAAAATAAGGGTTTTTCTACAAAACTCACGCTAATATATACACATGTATAGAATTTCAACATGAACAACTCATAAAATCAGCAAAAAAAAAAAAAAAAAAGTTGCGTGCACTGGTGGTCTTTGGCCGGTGGCCACCATACTGACGGTGCTAGATCCGGTCGGACGGACGGTGGCGCTCGGCGAAAATCTTCCCAATCGCTCCTCGCTAAGCACGGACATGAAGGTGATGGGAGGATGAAGAAGATGGTGGTCGTGTGGGAATAATAAAAAAAGAAAAGGGAATTAATTCCTTTTATATCAAATTTTACTTCCAAAACCTAATTCCATAAGGATTTCCTTTTTGGGCCCGACCCTTGAATCCTAAACCGACCAAGGTTCCACCATCGAATCAGCGGCTCTACACCAATTTATGCTCACTGGATGACGCTCTATTATGCCACTGGGGTTTCCACTCAAACCATGGTTTGCTCATTCACTCGAAATCCGGTAATATCTAATTTTATGATTAAGTTCAATTACTTATTTCTGTTTGTACCTGGAAAATCACCATTCAATGCTGACTGAGGAACATGACTGTTCCTCACTAAGTAGGGGACTTAATGTGGATGGTGGATTTTCGACAAAGGGTAAAATTGTAAATCTATACTCCGGATCCGGCAATCGGATGAGTATTGAGGCCCATGTCTCTCATTAAAGCATGAAAGCTCATGCCATAGATCTCTGACTGAGAAGTCTGTCTCTCAGAGTATATGTAGATGTGTAGTCTCCCAGATGAGGCCACGACACATCTCATGAATACTGAGCAATTTCAGTAATTACTCCGGATCCGGCAATCGGATGAGTACTGAGACTCATGTCTCTAAGCGTGAAAGCTCATGCCATAAAACCTCTGATCGAGAAAGTCTCTCAGAGAAGATGAAGATGTGTAGTCTCCCAGCTAAGACCACGGCACATCTCATATTGTATAGAATTGCAAGATTGAACGGCTCCTAGACAGCATGTCTGCTAGTATAGAGCAATAACGTCTTCAGGATGCAACCATGTTTTCCCTGACTATACAAGAGGAATATGAAACTCTAGCAAGTTCATATTGCTCAACCCTCAGATAATTAATGCTCCTAGATAGGAAGCCCTGCTAGTATAGAGCCATCAGTTAATTATCTAATCGCCTGAATATCCAGCAATATTCTACGATTCTTCGTTATATTTCGTCACTTCAATTCATGGTTCTTCCCGAGTGAGAATTCCACGGGTTAATGATAAATATTCAACGAGACAGGGCATCGAGCATCGAATAAAGCCACGACTAAAATGGTGCAAGTGTACTTAACAATAATGCACGGACCCGGCATTTGAATGCGCAAACGAGCATTTCAAAAATATGAATGAACGATGAACCTATGCAAAATAGGAAGGAAAAATAATAATAATAAAATATTAGCAAAGGCGCCAGGGGACTGGGCTCATCAGTTGGTCGGTCATGCTGTGACCAGTCCCGCATCCAATTTTATATTTTGTCATATTTTATTTTTTTTCCCTGATCTCGCGAAAAATTCTCTCGTTCGAGCTAATCTCCTTCGTTTAAAGGAAATTCTCTAATCTCATGATTTTATCAAAGAAATAATAAAATTAGGGAAAGTTGTTGCGGGACCGAGCACCAGCCGGCCGGCCATGTTCTAGCCGTGGCCGGTCCCACACCTCAAGTCCCCATTATTTTATTAATTCTCTCAAATTATGAAAATTCCTTGATTTTATGAATTTTCCCTAAAACCATGAAAATTCCCTAATTTTATGAATTTTCTCTAAAATCATGAAAATTATTATAAAATTAGGAAAACTCGTGGGACCGGGCTCTAGCCGGTCGGCCATGCCCTAGCCGGTCCCACACGCTTATTATTTTATTATTGTTTGTTGTTTTAGTTTCCTGATTCCATGAAAACTCCCTGATTTCAACAAAATACCTTCATTTTAACAAATCTCTCTGATTTTATGAAAATTTCCTAAAATCATGAAAATTACATAAAATTGGGAAAAGTGCTCTGGGACCATGCCCATTGGACGGCCGGCCATGCCTTGGCCATTGTCGGTCCCACACTCCACCATTCCCTGTTTTATTATTATTTTATCTCTCTCATCTCATGGAAATTCCCTAATTTCAGAATACTCTCAAGTTTCATGGAATTTCCCTCAAATCAGAGAAAATACATAAAATCACATAAAACTGGGAAAGTGGGGGACCGTGCTTGTTAACCGGCCGGCCATGCCCTAGCTGTGGTCGGTCCCACACCTTGCAATTCCCTGTTTTATTTATTATTTTTCATCATCTCATGTATTTTTCCTAATTTCAGCAAAACCCTGGATTCTGCATATTTTCTCAGAATGTTGCTCAAAAGCGCACCAGAAAATATCGAAACTCTCAGGACTGAGACATGAACATCATGGTGACACGGGCACATCCCCTTGACCGACCAAGGGTGACCCTAGGGCTTGCAAACAGCCGGTCCCACATATTTTAATGGTTTTAACCTAATTTTCTCAGTTGCTCATATTAGGTTCAAACTTCTTTCAAACAATTAAGAGTTTGATTGAACGACCATCCATTGGTCCCACGGCCACCAAGAACCGGTCTCGTGACCTCTTGGTCGGTTCCTCATCTCTTCATGGCTAGGTTTTATTATATGTCGCTCACACGAGCATTATTTCAAAAAAATGATTAAACCAAAATTTAATCATTCTTTCACCAACTGGTCCTCAAGAAACTTTGGTACTTTGCTCATTCGAGCATTTGGGCGTTACATGGTGGATTCGTCATCCCATGTAGCCGGTCCCTGCTTCACTCTGCAGATTGATTTGCAATAAATCATCATTTCAGTAAAATTAGGGTTTTAAATCTAGAGCTCTGCAGAAACATGATTCTGAGCAGATTCAAATACTCTGATAATTTTATGTTGATTCCATGATCAACATTTTTATTTATTTTACTCGACCTAGCAGTCAGTATCTTAAATTAATATTTATCTTGGTCCTGCTACCAACAATTCATCAAACGAGCAATATTTGCTCAAACCGGCAATATTTGCTCAAACTAGCAATATTCCTCAGACTAGCAATATTTGCTCGAACCAGCAATATTTGCTTAGATTCAAGAATATTGGTTCAACTATCAATATTATTCGAAAATTCAGCAACTCAGTTTGCTCGTCTTAGGTAATCAACATAATAATACCTCGTCACAACAGACATATTTGATTCATGAATTTCAGAACATTTGCAAAACATGTTCAATACAACAATACATGGACTCATCGTCCCACAAAGTCAGCAACTGACTCCACAATCACGAGATATCAATCGTGTCACATGGGGGGATATTAACAAGGGTTTTGGTCTGGCGGTCTACGGCACGTGTGTTCACCGACGATGAGAATGTGAGCAAGTCGTGCAATCAGTTGGAAGAGTCAGCAAAGTAGTGGGTGGAAAATTAACCAAGTCTCCGCACGATGAGCAAATGGTTTTAACACGATTTCCCACTTCCCCACTCTCTGATTCCAGCAAACTGTCACACTTCATGGGATCATGGTGTTTTCAACTCCGGCATTATAAAATGTCTCTGAATCCTGATTGAAAGGACAAGATTCGAACACTCGAACATTCGTCTAAACAAGGAATTCTCGGCAAGTTCATACAAACAATCTTTCGTCTACACGAACTCATCGTCTGAGCATTCACTATCAATTGAGCAAAATTCAATCATTCAGAGCATTCTTACGCTGAATTCACAACACACCTACAATCTCAGATCACCATTGATCTCACGCATTTCTCAGCTTCCCTCATACATATCAACCCATCCTCTCTTGTGACCGAATCGACTCTGGAACGGCCATTGTTCTTGGTTTAGGCCGGAGTCTTACAGATTGATCTCTCGAACTTAAATCACTCCCTTCTTGGAGTGCATCTGTGTGTTGTTCAACATTTCGCTCGGTTCAAGGAGTCTCCACACAGTCGACTCTTCAATTCCGTAAAAACCAGCAAATCATTTTTCCACATCTACAACGGGTATGCATACATGGTTTCCGGACTTGGAATAACTTGCAACAGTTAGCATACAAGTACGCATACTTTGCTTTATCAAGTCAATGGTTAATTGTTCTAAACTACCGTTTCAATCATTGAAACATTCTTGGAAGACGACAATAGCTGTCTCAAACAAACTATTAGCTTCAAAGCAATTCTCAAGTGATCTAATGATCAATACGAAACATTCCGAGTCTACACAAATGACTATCTCACACAAATCATATAAGATGTGTTGATGGTGGATTTTCGTTTAAGGTTAAATTTGTAAAAAACCAGAAAAATCACGCGCTGACATCTTGTAAAAGATAAAACCATTTATAAGTGTTGGATACTCCCTCACTTATTCACCAAGAATGGAGCATGTAGCAACAATCCCATTCTGTGAATACATGAAATTCCTCCAGGTTGGAGCATGTAGCAACAATCCCTTCCCGTGAATTTCATATCGCCCTTGTATTTCCGAGTACTCATTATCGGTGTGGCATGACGACTGAGTGTTACTCTTACTGAGTAACACGAACCTCCAAGCACTATAATGAAACCATGTACGAAATACCCGTGCAGCCGATTCTCGGTGTGTTATACTAGCCCGAGCCCTCTCTCGGTGTGTTATACTAGCCCGATTGAGCCCCTCTCGGTGTGTTATACTAGCTCGATTGAGCATCCGGTGACCATATCGGTCCGGATATGATCTGATCGCAGTCATCCAACTCCATAAGCATGATTGGATGACCCCAAATCAATTCCATCACCCTCAAGCAGGTATGGAATACTCACGGCCGACCCCGCATGGTCGGTCATTGGCCTAACTTTGCTAAGAAACCGTTCATACCAAGCATTATGGACGGAAAACCTAAATTAGGGTTTGCGGCATATTACATGTGTCGCAAAATGTCTCAACCGTCCATCTTCGCGGTATAGATGGAGGGTGTAGATGTAGACTCAAAGGGCCCCGAGCATGTCAACACGATCACCGTGGGCCGCCTACACACTTGACCAATCGGTCAAGACCAACAATGTTTGGCCGTGACAAAATCATCACCCAAACAAGAGATGGCGCACGGCTTTGAAAGCCAAAATTAGGGTTTCAAGTCATCACGCGCGTCCATCTTCTCCGGCACGAATGGAGGGTCACAGATTAGATTAAACAAGGGCAGGTCATACCAGCATGACAACCGTGAGCCCATCTACCCCCTCATGTGTTCGGCCAAGGCATATCACGCCTGGTTAATCCAAAACGTGCGTCCAAACTAGCATGGCCGCGCCTCCCAAACTACACGAACCGATCTCGACCGCTCAACTTCACCCTGGATGATTTGAGTGGCTTAGATCACGTTTTCATGGGATAGTCGGTATAAGTGTGAACACCAGCCTACCACCTACACACCGGTATGATCGACCAAGACCGACCAAGATGGGTCGTCTTGAAACGCGTGCGCAGAATGTCATGCGATCTCCAACTCCTTTGCGGCAAGGATTTCTGCCGCAAACCGATCTCAACCACTCCTCTTTGCTTGGTCAAATTGAGTGGCCTAGATCGCACCTTCATGGGACGGTGAGACATGGACGTGTACACCGGCATGCCATCTACATACACGTCCTGGTCGGTCCTCTCCAAAATTCTTCCCATACTTGGTTTCGACCAAGTCAAGAGTCATGCTTGCGCTCCTCTTCAAAAACCCTAATATTCATTAACGGTCGCGGATGAGTGTCTCAAAGATCATCTCATCCGTCCAACTTCACCGACTTGGTTATACAACCACAGTCGGGAGTTATTTGGTTAGTGAGGAGTCATTACCCATCACTTTACCACACCGTAATGCGCACTGCATAAAATACACACGATACTTCACAAGTATCGACTTCTGAATAACACGTTATTCAATTCAACATTACATGCTATCTTTCGTGGATCCACGATCCACACATTCCGACATCAATCATGTCACAAACTGGGGGATACATACTGGGGTATTGGTCTGGCGGTTTACGGCGTGCGGCGTGCAACGCGCCATCACAAGAACGTGTCGGGAAGTCATGGACGGTTAGAGATGAACAGGAGAAGTGGGCAAGACCGGTCGTGTGGTACCGACGCACAACTCCACTACTCCATCACTCCACTTCCTCCACTTCCCACGAGAGACGTGAATGAGGCTCAATGACTTGTATAAATAGGTTCTCCGCCCTATTTCAAGCAACAACACAAGTTCGGACGACGAGAAAACCAAGTGTTAATACAAAAACGTATTCAAACACCCGAGCTTGCTTGCATCAATCACAAGCCTGCTCACCTTTACTTTACAAGTCATAAGCAAGCCAACACCTTCACAATCTCAACACCTTCTTCACTTCCCTCCCTAAGATCAACCCCATCTCCTTCACTTTGTGACCGAAACAAGTCCGGAATGGCCATTTCTTGGTTTAGGCCGGACTTGCACAGATTGATCTCTCGAATCTACAAGCACTCACCGCGCAGTGCATTTGTTTAAAGGTTTAAATTCATTCCTCATCCACAACCCAAATTACCAAATTCTGCAGGAGTAGTTTTCACCCATAAACAATTGGCGACCACAGTGGGAGATTAATCTCTCGGTTGTAAAATCAATTTCTTCCAATCCGATTCAATTTTGTTAATTTCAAAAGGGTAGATCTTAGAATCAATTCAATCAACAATTTATTTCAAGATGGTGGAATTAAGGTCTGGATCAGCAATCAATTCTGATGGGGCTAGTGTGGATAACAATCCTGGTGTCGAAGTACCTGTCAGTGGAGCTACCGTATCCAACACATCTCGAGGAGCCGTCACCTCTATCACCAACGCTAGCGGAGCAGGAGACCTCCCCGTAGGTGTAATGCCTCCCATCACCAGAGCCAGAGCAGCCGCAAATCCCGGCATCTCCTCAAGTGTAACACCTCCAGTGGTCACCAGAGCAACAACTTTCACTCCTCCATCAGGACGAGGAGCCGGAGGCACAAGAGGAGGACCACCGTCTATTTCCGTTGCAGACTTGATGGAGAAACAGGAAGTTCTTGCTAAGACTCAAACAGATATGGCCGCAACTCAGAAGGAGGTACTCGCTTTCCTCAAGACCTTGACTGAACGATTGCCGCAGGATTCACGTCAATCTTTGGAGCCAACAAGAGATGCCTTCAATTCACCCGGAGCAGGCGTTTCCACCCGTACAGAAGCTCGTGTTGCTCCTGAATGTTCAAGAGAAAGGGACCAGCCACCCAACTTCATCACACGTGAGGATCTAGAACGACTCCTTCAAAGCCGAGGCAAAGGAAATCTGACGGATGCACACCAACACCAACCTCCATACCCTCAAGATATGCAACGAATCCCTCTTCCAAGAGGTTACACCTCTCCCCAGTTCTCCCTCTACGACCCAGTCATGGTAATGCTCGTGAACATGTCTCTCGGTTCTTGGAATCCTTGGGGAACATGAATACAATCATGTTCTGCGCCTTGAAAGAATTCTCGAAATCACTTACGGGGGAGCGTACACTGCACAACAACATCGCGCCTAACAAAGATATCCAACTCGGAGCGAGATGGTCGGTGCTTTCTCTCGAAAGTATTTCTTCGTGTCTCGAACAAATCACCTTTTCGGATCTAGGAAGAATTCTTCACGGAACAACGAGCATCCTAACGACTTCGTCAAAAGGTTCGAACTCAAGCGCTGGATTGTCATGACCCGAACGTCACCGAACGACAATTGGTGGAGTTGTGCATCAACGGGATGATACCCATATACCGCGCTCTCATTAGAGAACACGGGCTTTCAAACGTTCTCTACGAACTCCACGAGGCTGCAAAACGTTCAAACAACAACTGCACCCTAAGCACTACTAGAAAGAACCAGAGTTGTTGAAGTGAAGATTCACGTGAAAGTCGAGGAGCAAAGCGCCTCACGAACAAGCAATACAACACCGGTCCGTCTCGTGAGTGTAGTGGGCGGAGGAGAGAAAAGGAAAGCTCCGGTGACGGAACAACAAACCATGCGGACATCCCGGCACACAAGACTTCGTCTCGAAAAGGAGCAGACAAAACTCCTGCACAAAACACTAAAGACACGGGTTTTCCTTTTCCCATGAATGAAGTGATAGAGCTCTTGGAAGCGTGGATCCAAGATGACGCCGTAAAGCTGCCCCTATCGGGCGTCCTCCAACCGAGGAAGAAATGGCAGATCCTGTGATATTGTTGCTACCACAGATTCGTTCATCATCCAACCAAAGATTGCAACGAGTTGAAACAGATATTCGGGGAAAAGGTAGAAACAGGGGAACTCCGGCTTGGAAACGAGGGTGTTCATAGAGACCCTTTACCTATCGTGAACCGCATGATTTACGGGGATTACTGCTTCGCAAGACCGTACAATCTATGATGGAACACATATGTGAAATCTTGTACTTCTCCAAAGGACAGCGTCAAGACATATTTGCGGCCCTCAACCATGTTGTATCGTAGGCGTTTGCATCCGATGCAGATCCAGGAACCCCGGTCTTTCCTGAAAGACATGAGCAATGGGGACTGGGGACTCCTAACCGTCGCTCGTTTGAGAAAGGTAGAATTCGATAGCGTGTTAATTGATACGGCTTCCGAATTTAATATCATTACTGTCAAGACCTTGAGAGCGGCAAAGATTTCAAGCGTGAAGCTACTCGTCATCCAACCGTAGTTAAAGATTCAGCGAGAGCTTAGAGATGCATATGGATACATTGATCTTGAAGTCGAAATGGGTGATGGCTCAACGCAAGTAAAGTTCTACATAGTCAAAGATCATCCCAACTACGACATGATCCTAGGGCGCTCTTAGATGCAGGACAACAAAGCCATACTGGGAGACTGTCCTCTACCGGTTTCTTACTGAAAGAATCTCCAACACGCCTTCGGACCTCCCGATGGTTATCTATCGCCGCACCAAAGAACTTACCAATGTGACACAACTTCCCGGAGAAAGCCTGTCAGCATACGTTGAAAAGTTCCGATCTCAAGTAAGTCTCGCAGCGCAACCTTCTTTACAACCTACCGCCCCTCGTTCTGACAAGTCCTGGGGACTGACTCCAACCAACGAACCAACCCCGGCTAGGAGATGTGAATGGGAAGCCACCCTTTCAAATGTTTTATCAAGAGCGTAGAGGCTGTCTTGGTCAAAGACGATAAGGCCAAGGTCCAAGTATCTGCACGCCCAAACCCATTTGGAATTGGAGATCTGGTTACGAAGACGACTACATTCAAGGTTGGGAGCATGACGGTGAAAATGATCACTCCACCTGACTCACCCACCGGAAGAGAAGATGAACCATACCCAGTAGCGATGTTATCCTAGGCGGCTCACCGCAAGCTCATCAACGCCGATAAACTAGAGGGCATAACAATTCACTCACAATGGCTCAAACCCTACCGAACTTAAGATACTTCGTGCTATCACTTTCCAAAGATCCTCCACACTTTAAAACGCTGTGCTATTTTTTTCCAAGCGTGTTTCCTTTTACGATTTCATGTCATACTTGTAATTCCTCCAGAAAATGATTGCAATACTTGCATTCATAGTTAGGGTTCCAATTTTCAATCCTCAATTTAATTGAAGTATCATTTCCATCTGAGAACCCCTCTACCCCTAAAAACACAAAGCCCTGAGTTGGCCTAAATCAACACACTAGAGCAAGAAGGGAAACCCTAAGCAAGTATTTCATGGGAAGAAGGAAACAGAACGTGTGCACAAAAAGGAAAACGATTTGAGCTATCTGCCCCAGCAAAACCAGGAAGATCTTGCATCAGGAGCACAGGTCCGTAAATGTTCTATCATGATAATTACTTCTTTTATCACTAAAGATTACGTGTGAAGGCGCACCCTTGCGCCCGAGAAGGTTCGGTTGCAGTTTTGACAAAGGATTATAAAAGAAAAACTTTATTCAAACAATTAAATGGAGGAAAAACCTTGAACCCGGCCGCCACCGAGTACAAGGAAGATGTTCAAGCGTACAAAATATACTTGGAAAGAAGAAAGAAGAAAAGAGGTTTTAGCCGTCAAGAGGATCGACATCGCTTTGCACCCTGTCGGGTTACGCTTGGCGCCACACTGTTGATGCTCCTCCCTTCGAATCTACCTCACCGCTTCATCGTACATCTCCCAGCAGCAGCGCGCATTCCGTCCCAACATCACCAGCGGGAGCGTCAAAGGGCATAGCAACACCGGGGGCCGCGCCGCTGCTTTCACATGTTCAGGTTCGTCTGTATCAGAATCAAGAATTATCACGCCGTCCTGGATCGGGTAATCACACTTGTCTTCACTCGGAGGTCGTTTATGCTCAACTCTCCGCCTCTTCAACCGCGCTGCAAATCTCTCGCCCTTGCGCTTACTAGTGTCTGCAGCATTTCCTCGCGCCTCCACCGCTCCTCCATGTCAATCGCAGTGAAAGTGCACGGATACGTCCTCCGACAATACGAATGTGGGAGATAGACATCCCCCAGTATAGCACGGCCGACTTCGCGAAGAGGAAGATCGATCTTAGCCATTACTTCTTCGTGCGCATGGTTTTCAGGCTTGTCAACTTCAAAACTTCTTTCTGGGGAAGCAACAGAATGAGCGTCCACCGCTTCCATGATAAACTGCAAAGGAGAGGAGGTTATGAGCACACACAAAAAAAAAAAAAGAGATCATCAAATCCATCGATCGGTTAATCAGAAAATCAGAGCAGTACCTGAGATATGGGATGAACGACCACGAGAGATGATTCTTTATAATCTCACAAGTCGAGAGAATCCCAGAAGGAAAAGAAGTCTTTGCTTGCCACCTATGAAGGCTGCTAATTCGGGATAACAATCAACGAGGCTTATCAGATATACCTGAGGGAAGCCGTGTATGATGAAAGAAGTTCACCTGAAGAAGAGGCCGAACCCAAATATGTACAAGAGGAACCAAAGCGACTCACCAGACCAATTCATGTTTCCTTCGCATCCTTAATCGGAACCAACCGGTTCGAGGCAACGCTGACTATCCCAGAATCCGTACTTACTTGACTTGGTCATTTCGGTATATATGTATGTCACCATCTAATGCCTACCACACAATAGTGTACCCATTATGTGCTAGGCGGGGGACTTAATGTTGATGGTGGATTTTCGTTTAAGGTTAAATTTGTAAAAACCCGAGAAAAATCATGCGCCGACATCTTGTAAAAGATAAAGCCATTTATAAGTGTTGGATACTCCCTCACTTAATTCACCAAGAATGGAGCATGTAGCAACAATCCCATTACTGTGAATACATGAAATTCCTCCTGGTTGGAGCATGTAGCAACAATCCCTTCTGTGAATTTCATATCGGCCTTGTATTTCCGGTACTCATTATCGGTGTGGCATGACGACCGAGTGTTACTCTTACGAGTAACACGAACCTCCAAGCACTATAATGAAACCATATACGAAATACCCGTGCAGTGATTCTCGGTGTGTTATACTAGCCCGAGCCCCTCTCGGTGTGTTATACTAGCCCGATTGAGCCCCTCTCGGTGTGTTATACTAGCCCGATTGAGCATCCAGACTGACCGTATCAGTCCGGATATGATCTGATCGCAGTCATCCAACTCCATAAGCATGATTGGATGACCCCAAATCAATTCCATCACCCTCAAGCAGGTATGGAATACTCACGGCCGACCCCGCATGGTCGGTCATTGGCCTAGCTTGCCAAGAAACCGTTCATACCAAGCATTATGGACGGAAAACCCTAAATTAGGGTTTGCGGCATATTACATGTGTCGCAAAACAGTCTCAACCGTCCATCTTCGCAGGTATAGATGGAGGGTGTAGATGTAGACTCAAAGGGCCCAGAGCATGTCAACACGATCACCGTGGGCCCGCCTACACACTTGACCAATCGGTCAAGACCAACAATGTTTGGCCGTGACAAAATCATCACCCAAACAAGAGATGACGCACGGCTTGAAAGCCAAAATTAGGGTTTCAAGTCATCACGCGCGTCCATCTTCTCGGCACGAATGGAGGGTCATAGATTAGATTAAACAAGGGCGGTCATACCAAAGATGACCACCGTGATCCCATCTACCCCCTCATGTGTTCGGCCAAGGCATATCACGCTGGTCAATCCAAAACGTGCGTCCAAACTAGCATGGCCGCGCCTCCCAAACCACGGGCGATCTCGACCGCTCAACTTCACCCGGATGATTTGAGTGGCTTAGATCACGTTTTCATGGGATAGTCAGGTATAGGTGTGAACACCAGCCTACCACCTACACAATGGTATGATCGACCAAGACCGACCAAGATGGGTCGTCTTGAAACGCGTGCGAGAATGTCATGCGATCTCCAACTCCTTTGCGGCAAGGATTTACGCCATGGCCGTCTCAACCACTCCTCTTTGCCGGTCAAATTGAGTGGCCTAGATCGCACCTTCATGGGACGGTGAGACATGGACGTGTACACCAGTATGCCATCTACATACACGTCCGGTCGGTCCTCTCCAAAATTCTTCCCATACTTGGTTTCAACCAAGCTGAAGAGTCATGCTTGCGCTCCTCTTCAAAAACACTAATATTCATTAACGGTCGCAGATGAGTGTCTCAAAGATCATCTCATCCGTCCAACTTCACCAGCTTGGTTATACAACCACAGTCGGAGTTATTTGGTTAGTGAGAGTCATTACCCATCACTTTACCACACCGTAATGCGATACACTGCATAAAATACACACGATACTTCACAAGTATCGACTTCCCGAATAACACAATTATTCAATTCAGCGTTACATGCTATCTTTCGTGGATCCACGATCCACACATTCCAGACATCAATCATGTCACAAACTGGGGGGATACATACTTGGGGTATTGATGGGCGGTTTACGGCGTGCGGCGTGCAACGCGCCATCACAAGAACGTGTCAGGAAGTCATGGACGGTTAGAGATGAACAGGAGAAGTGGGCAAGACTGGTCGTGTGGTACCGACGCACAACTCCACTACTCCATCACTCCACTTCCTCCACTTCCCACGAGAGACGTGAATGAGGCTCAATGACTTGTATAAATAGGTTCTCCGCCCTATTTCAAGCAACAACACAAGTTCAGACGAGACAGAAAACCAAGTGTTAATACAAAAAACGTATTCAAACACCCAGAGCTTGCTTGCATCAATCACAAGCCTGCTCACCTTTCTGTAACAAGTCATAAGCAAGCCAACACCTTCACAATCTCAACACCTTCTTCGCTTCCCTCCCTAAGATCAACCCCATCTCCTTCACTTTGTGACCGAAACAAATCCAGAACGGCCATTTCTTGGTTTAGGCCGGACTTGCATAGATTGATCTCTCGAATCTACAAGCACTCACCGCGCAGTGCATTTGTTTAAAGGTTTAAATTCATTCCTCATCCACACCCCAAATTACCAAATTCTGCAGGAGTAGTTTTCACCCATAAACAAGATGTTACCAAGAGATTTTCACATGATCATCTTTTGACTTTCGTCAAGAATATAAGATGAACTTGGTTAAAGTGGAAGCTTACCAACACATATTTCGAGAAATATGTAAGCGAGTTAAATGCAGCTCGAAATATCAATTGTGTATAATCGAAGTCTATATAGCTATATGACTTTTGTCTCAAATAGGAGATAGAGTATGTAGGAACAGAATATCGCAACACCAAGATTCTTGCGAAATCCATAAATGACACATTGCGAAAATGTCGCAGATGGATAATATAAATGACGCAACGGATGACGACAACTTGAACACGAGAAAGATGTGAAGACCTAGCGAGATTTAGGAGTGTTGCGAGATTTAGCATTTGTACACTCGCGAGAATATCGCAAGTCAGATCCGAAAATAAAGGACAGCTTAGCTACATCCACTATGTAATGTCCTATATAAAGAGCCGAATAGGCTTAAGAGTAGAGAGATCTTTTTTCGAGTGAGGAACAAGTTATTAAGAGAGAGAAAATTTAGAATTTCATTTGTAAATTCTTGAGCTTATTTCCTTTCCATCTTGTAACACTTGTGAGTTTTAATCAATAAAGAATATAATTGTTCATCTTAAAATGACTTGATTGTGTGAATTCTTGTGAGGGGTGTAGTGTGGGATTTCCCGCTACTACATATTGCGCTAGAAACAAGGACTGATTGAAGATTGACATTGTTATTTGAAAGAATTTGGAATAATATGGAAGGAATTTCATATAATTTTCAACAATTCATTAAGATTGAAAAATGGCTAGAAGAAGACATGCATCAAAACAACCAACAACTGTTAGAAGGAGTAGGAGACTTGCTGGAGAAAGGAGAGACGAGATGGGGGAATCTTCAAGAATTAATACAAGGAACAATAGAGAAAATCAAATTCAACCGCTAATTCAACGTACACCACCAATACAAAATAGAGCTGTGGATTATGACAGAGTGAGTGTGCATACTTGGTGGTCAGATTCTGTAGATGAAATGGGATAAGATCAGCAATTAGGAGGCAATGGACAAGAGGAGAGAGACCAAGAAGTAATTGGAGGAATAATTCATGAAAATGAAGAGATTGCAGCATTAGAGGCATTGAGGCAAACAATACATGAAGAAAGACAGTTAGAAGCAGAAGAACGTGCGAATTTGACATGGCAAAACCATGAATTGAGGATGGAAAATATGAGATTACAAAATAGAAGGTCAAGAATGTAGGATCATAATATCGAACGTCGGGGGCTCATGGGTTAATAAATAACAACGTCAGCGAGCGATCATGAGACAGCTAAAATAAATGACGATGAATAACGACACACAAAA